>APFE031603534.1:0-12695 GCA_000404065.3 Pinus taeda | reverse complement strand
TTACCCAAAACGGGGCCCACAATTTGGCGTTTCATCTTCTAAGGGTCGGTTTTGGAATGTGGAGGGTTTTCCATTGTTTCTCAATAATAAATAGGCCTTCGAGCCTCATTGTAACACAAGTTCGGAACAGTTCAGAGACATGTAGCCGCACATCTCTTCTCAGAGATAAGCTACCATCGTCCTAGCTGGTTTATTTCCAATTCTGGTTGTAAGCATATTTCGGTATTTTCCATTAATGAAATGAAGTATTATTTCCGTTGCATATTTGTGTATATGGTTATCTCTGTATTTTGTTGCGTTCCTGTTTAAATCCAGATCACTCACTTAGCAGGTTTTGGCTAGATTTAGTCAAGGAACCCCAAGGAAAGTTTAAGGGGGTAATTGTTAGGTAAAATTGACTCAGGGTTTGAGTCAAGGTTGACCTGTTTAAATAGTAGTGGTTTTGGGCACATGGTATAGTGTACCCATGGTATTATGGTCTAGGGTATTACATGAAATGGAGCCTATAAAGGGCTGGGAATACTTCATTGTAATGTAGGCCTAGAGGTGAGTTGTGAAGGCTCACTTGGCTAGATTAGCCATGGTTTTGGCCAGTTCTAATGAGATCTGATTAGGTTGGTTTTTTCCTCGGATTTGGGGTTTTCCTGGATAAATATTATGTGTATAATATTTATGTGTATAGTTGTGGATTATTTTATTATTCCTCTCTGTAAATATCAATAAATCTCAGTAATAATTTATCTTTCTGTTGTAAATTTCTTAACAGGTATGTTACAGAGTGGTATCATAGCATCCATATTTAACACTTTGAATGGGCTCTATCATTGGTGCTCTATTACAGAGCTAACAGAGCACATAGGTTCCATATTACATTTTTAAAATGGATAAAAAAATGTTTAAGTGTTAAAATTCATTCTTTGATTGATTGATTTCTTGTATATTGATATGCTTACCTAGTGGCTTAATTATGTAGCATGATACTAATGTGTGACCTAATCATATTATGATATGTTCTAATGATTTATCATGGTTTTATGGATATTTATGTTCTAATCTAATAGGAATAGTTATAGCTAGCCACATATCAACATCTTTTCGAGAGGAATAAATGTGATAACTTTCACTATGCATATTGAATTTTATTAAGTCTAACACGAGTGTGTGTATGTGCATAAAAACATATGAAGATCGCCAAGAACAACATAATATGGTACAACATAATTTCTGAAGACCAAGAAATGAAGATCAAGATGGTTTAATATAGTTTTGATCACACGCAACATGGGTAAGAATAAATATTAGTTGACCCAGGGGGAGGGACAAACACTCTTGACCTAATGGGCACTTTAAGGATTTTGAGGGAAACAATAAGGAGCTACAAGTTTGACAATGAAAATATTGTCGAAACACAGGATAGACATGCAGGAGTTAACACAATCATATTGCAAATCCTGTCAGAATTTCAAAGGCAAAGGCAATAGTCCTTGGGTACCTATCATAGGGATAGGAAGAGTCCCTTGCATAGAGGAAAGGACTAATGGAGTAGATGAGAGTCGTTTAAGGAAGAGACACAAAATGTCACTTGAAGACACGGTGAAAGGAGGCACTCTTTTGTAAACTCCTGAAAGGAGGTCAAGCATCCATACAAAACAATATTAAGATAAATGCAAGAGGCCACATCATCATCATCACCGTCACTATCATCATCAAGAAGACAAGAGAGGAACAGAATTTGTGCAAAGGAGTTCAAGAAAGCCAAACCTCCCACATTTGATGGTGAAATAAGAATTTTGAGGATGCATAAGCCTGGATGCTATGAATTAAGAAATTATTTTGAATCCATGATTATTCAAAGAACATGAAAGCAAAGATCACTACCTTTAGCCTAAAGGGAAAGGTTGACATCTGGTGGGAAGGCCTAAATAATGTGAAAGGCAAAAGAGAAGAGGAATTGTCATGGAAGGATTTGAAGGATTACTTCAAGAAAAATTATCTATCCAAAAGATATTTCGACAACGAGGAAAATGAATTCTATGATCTTAAATAATGACATATGACAAATCATGAATACACCACCAAATTTTTGGAACTATTAAGGTATGTTTCTTATGTTAAATTGGAAAAAACAAATATTCTAAGATATGTCAATGGATTGCCACCATCCTTCAAGGATAGGATTGAGTTCGACATGGCCAAAACATTGGAGGATGCAATATGAAATCTTAAACACAGCTATGAGAAGTTCAAGTGTAGGCTTGAGTTTAAATCTGAATCGAAGTCTAAAAACAATGCCAAGTTCAAAGGAAAGAGGCAAAAAATGATTAATTAATCGCATCCAGTCCCTGCTACTCAAGAGAATTAGTGAAGGCTCAAAACTCTTGGAAAATACTATTCTACTCATGAAGGAGGAAAGAGTTATGGGAAGGGACCATATAGGTGCTAGATATGTGGAGAAAATCATTTGAGAAAGTATTTCCCACAACACCAATGTAGGAATTTACAGGGTAAGTTCCTTAGATAAAACACCAAAGGGCATTGCTCAAAAACAGATCACAAATCATTACACCAGTATTCTTGACGTGGTTAAAACCCTTAAAGAGGGAAAAAATCCACAACCTAAGCCAACACAGCTACTTCAGGCAATATATTAATGTAAAAGAAAGAAAATTTACATAATCTTCTCTTATGAAGGGTCACCTAACAAACGACCCTCCATGCTCTTTAAATAGATATCATGGACCAATCAAGTGTTAAGCCATGAATCATGTGTCAGTAATACCGAGGAGAGAATGAATCGTGAGATCACTTCATGTCTAGAACATATCGTGATTGTTAGATTGTAAGTTACAAAAAGTACATACTAAAGAAACACACTTTACCTAACTATACACTAGACCAAGTTATACTTAATTATTTCCTATTTGTTAGAATATCCTAACATCCCCCCTTAATAAAAACTTTGGATAGGATTGAAGGATGTGAAAAGATGGCACAATAGGAGAAGGAGGGAGACATTAAAGCATATCCCCCCTTAGTAACAAGACGAGATTTATGTTTATCAACCTTTCCATATGGTCCAAACTTGGTTTTGTAAACCCATTTGCATCTAACAAGTTTTCGCCCCTTTGGAAGAGGAACAAGGTCCCATGTATCATTTTCCAATAATGAACGATATTCTTCATTCATAGCTACGTCCCAATCTAGATGGGCTGAAGCTTCTACAAAAGTGTCAAGATCATAATTTGTTGAAGCTTGAGCCAGTAAAGAAGAGGCTCTATCGAACTAAGAACGTGCATGATGTTGATCTCTAGGATCACCTACAAGAGAACCTGCTGCATCCCGAGTAGTGCGGACCCATTTTGGAAGTTGAGGAGCTAAAGGAGTATATCGAGAATGTGGGGGAGGATTTTCATCCTCGCTATCATCATCTAAAGAAGGAATATTTTCAGAAGTAGAAGGGATAAAGAGAGTTGGGACATCCACCGAACTAGGCTCATAGGCCGATATATTTTCAGCAAACTTTACATCTATTATAATGATAACATTTTTGGATTTAGGTTGAAGAAGTCTATATCCTTTGACATCTTCAGAATATCCAACAAAAATACATTTTTCACTCTTAGGTTCTAAGGCTATATGTTTCTCCTATGGAATATGGGCCCATGCTTCACTTCCAAAAACACGAAAGTGACTTACATCTAGTTTAATTGAGCTCCATGCATCTTTTGGAGTGATATTCTTTAAAACCTTAGTAAGAGTGTGATTTACGGTGTAATTTTCAAATTGCTTGTGTCCAAAAATTAAGACTTAGTCCTTTAGATTGAAGCATACATTTAGCCATTCCCTTTAAGGTTCAATTATTCCTTTCAAATCCACCATTTTTCTATGGAGTATATGGAATATTATATTTCAATTGAATTCCATGCTTAGTGCAAAAGTTTATGAATTTTTTGTTTACATATTCTCCGCCATTATGAGATCTTATCTTAAGAATTTGATGTCCAGATTGTTTCTCAACAAAGGCCTTAAAAGGAAAGAACATGTTAAAGACTTCACTCTTGAGTTTTAAGAAGCATACCCAAGTGCGTCTGGAGAAATAATCAATGAAAGTTAAGAAATAATTGTAGTCAGAGAATGAAACAACTATAAGTGGACCACAAAAATCACTATGCACAAGCTATAAAGGGGATAAGGTGTGCCAAGAGGCATGTTTTTTAAAACTATCCTGATAATGTTTTCCAAGTATACATCTGGAACAAACACCATCTATGAAATATACTATAGGAAGACTTGTCACCATATTTTCTTTACATAGATTTTGAAGGGAATGATAACTTAAGTGACCAAATCTCTCATACCAAAGTTTGCTCACTTCAACATTATGAACAATGAATACTAAGGGAAGAGTTGATGACCCAAATTTGTAAAACTTATACAACCTTGTAGAATCATCAACGGTGCTACTAGCTAAAATCTATTTAGGATCTCTTAGGTCCTTAATTACAACGTCATGAGGTGAAAATTCAACAGTTTACCTTCACCTAAATGAGTTATCTGATATATAGATAGAAGGTTGTATGATAAAGTAGGAGCACATAATACATCATTAAATTGACCATTGTCTAGATGAATAGTTCCAGTCCCTACAACACTAAGAGATCTATCATCACCAACATATATATTTTTGGTGTTACAATCATTTGAAGAATAAAACATGACTTTTTTTTGGCCATGTGATAAGAAGCTCCAGAATCAATGAGCCACTCATGAGAATGAGAAGAAGAAGATACATTTAGAGAATAACCAGACCTTTTTGCATGAAAACCACATGTAGAAAGTGTTATTACTGAAGATGAAGTTGAAGTTGAAGAGTGCTCCAAATGGATGTTATGTTTCTTCATTTCTACTTCCAAGGCTTCCATTTTCTTAAATCATTTGGATTTTAAGTGGCCATCACAATTACAAAAGTTGCAATGTCTATCAACCTTCTTCCCTTTGTTTTTAGTTGCCTTATCATTTTGTTGAGTTATTTTTCATTGCGAGATTGAAATTGCTTAGGACCCCTATTTGGTTTAGGACCATTATTTTTAGGATGTTGCTTCTTAGGATTATTTGAACTTGGTTTCTATTGGGCTGCTAAGGCTTTCTTAGAAGAGTTTATAGTATTAAGAAGGCCAATATGTAAGAGTTTTTCTTGCTCTCTTATTAAAGAATCACAAAAGGAATCAAAAGTGGAGGAATTGTAGGCTTTTCCTTAATAAATAAAGGCTTATCTAGTAGAATGGAAGGTGGAAACAAACACAAATTATGTTGATTGTAACTTAGTAAGAATGGAATAGATAAGGCTACCATAATCTTTCTTAACCTTAACACCTTCCAAGAGAAGTATAAGGGTCTTGAAATTGGACAAAAAATCTTCAATAGAAGAAAAATTATTGGGGTCCAGTGCAAGCAACTCGTTTTCAAGTTGATGGGCTCTAATTACATTTTTAATTCCAAAAATATTTCTGAGATTTTTCATTTCTTCATCTAGGGTATTAATTTATGCGATATGGAATCTGAGGTCTGGAGAAATAGACATCCCTATCAACCCACGTGCTTGATCTTGCTTATTTTCCCATTTGACTTTCTTATCTTCATCTTGAGGTTTTGACTCTTGGCCTGAGGCTATCCTATAAAGACTTTTACTTCTAAGTAAATCCATCATGTAGGATTGTCATTAGAAGTAGTTGGTGCTTTCAAGAATAAATAGGCATGGGCTTTCCATTTTAAAAGAATTTGAAGTTTTATATGTTGAAATTAAGTGTTCAAATGGAAAGATCTCGAAAAATTAGGACGATTAAAAAAAACGGCTCTGGAAATGGCTTCTAGATGAAGAAGTTATGACTTTTTGAAGAAAAGTTATTGAAGATGCCAACAAACCATGTGAATGTTTCGAAGTTGATGATAATGCTATATTTAGAAAAAAAATCTCCCACTTTCAAAACTTAATCTAATTAGCTCACTTTAAAAAAAATATTACTTTATGTGACCCACTTTTATAAATAAGTGAAGGTCATTTTTACAATGGTACTTTATGAACTATCCACTAAATTGTAACTTAAATAAAAGATAAAATGACATTAGAATTATAAGCAACTCACTTTTTATAATGGGTGTGAACAATTTTACATAAAGTAACTTTAAAACATAAGTTACATGTGCTTTTTGAAAAAGTAACCCAACAAAAAGAAAGACTTGAACCCAAGACCTCTATTATCATAAAGTAACTTTAGACCAAGTGAGATGGTTTAAAAGAAGTTTTTTTTTTTTTTTTTTTGGCTCATTGAAGCTTTGGGGGGCATGCTTACTTGGGAAACCCCCTTTTGCCTACAAAACAAAACAAAACAAAAAACCACACAAACCAAACGAACAAGCAAAAGTATGCAAGCATAACGACTTAAAGTTAGATTTGGCTGAAAACTAGATATTTTCCTCAATGTACACATGAGAATAATCCTTTCTTTCTGTTTCTAGTTTTCCCATTTTTTCTCAATGTTTATGATTTTCCGAAGATCACACTAAGGCGCAACGAAAAAGAGCATACACATGAGAATAATCCTTTCTTTCAATTTCTGGTTTTCCCATATTGCATAAAGTCGCAGGAAAAAGAGAATACGAAGAAATCAAGGTAAAGATCTGGTAATAAAAGAAAAAGTATAGAGGACTAAACCGAAATAAAAAGAGAGATAAGTAACTATAACTGCAAATAAAGACTATATACCTCTAGATCTTAAAAATGACATAGCTATGGCTACCAGAAACCTTTTCATGTGAAACAAAAGGGGTTCCTCACTGGAACAAATGCTCCTAGCACTATAGAGTTGTACTCTCGGCCCAAAAGCAGTGTGAAACAATAGATCTAGGAAAATAAAGTTGGATGTGGTTTTACCGGCTTTGGATTTGGATCACCAACAAATGCAACCCTTGAATAGATATGATACCTGTTAGAGTCAGTCTGGTTATCCCTCCATCAGAGATCAAAACTCTTTTTTTCACTTCATGTTTAGGTGTCCCATCAATTCGATCAGTTGCATTTCGTTAGGAGCATGCCATAAATCTGATGGAGAAGGTTGTGTCACTCATTCCCCTCGTGCTTGGCACTGTTGGCTCAGGTCTATTCGTAAAAATCAAGTCTTGAAAAGTCATTTGCAGTCCTGTTTCAGTTTCTAGGTCATAACAGTTTGTTATAGTCATTAGTTCTAGGGTTAAGTCAATTGGGTCTTTGACAAAGTTTAATAAAGCCAGCAAGCCAGAGGGAGGTCCTCGATAGGTTGTTATCTTCAATATTTTTATCGTTATACGGATATATTATGACTTCTCTTCAAAACTTTGTTTTGAAGATAAGTCGACATTCCATTTTTTGTAATAAATTTTCAAAAATTTCAGTTCTTGAATTGTCCAGACGCAGCCCTGATCTCCTTTTCCAGATCATAGCACAGCTATCCCTGCAAAAAATTGTCAAAGAAAATCATTATTTCAACCAAATTTAAGGAGGAAACAAAAAGGTCACAATTCTATTAATCCTGAAAAAAGTGTCAATTGCAAAACATAACAAAGTGGGTTATGGAAGAGGCAAAAATCAAATTGGTGTCTATATAAAGGTTTTTCAATGAAGTTTCAAGTCATTGTGCGTGCCAAAGGAGGAGAAAATCATTGCAAGTCGTGTTTGAGCGTTTTGGAGCGGATTGGTCCCCATTTCACCTGCGCGACGCATATAACAGTCTGCGCGGCGCATATAACTTGCGTGGCACACACAGAACTTCAAGCCAGTGCAAATTATAACCAGCGTGGCGCATATAACTTGCGCGGCACACTGGGTAATGAGCGCGGTGCTTACAGTTTGGAGCCCGAAAACGGTTTGAAAACTCATCAAATCGCCTCCTCTTCACATTAATTTGTCAGGCAGGCTCGCCTCCATTGCCTTTGCTTTGTTTTTAATGGTGAATGTGATGGGTTCATGTATGATTTCCATGGAGACCAGATTTTGAAAGCCTCCCTTTGTCAATATAAAAAGTGTTGTAGGGTTTGAAAACAGTTTTGTTACCAAGGTTGTGTTTTTCCCCCATTTCCCTTTGTTCCTCATTCCCATCATACTTCCTCATCAATTCCCTCATTAATCCTACACTACAATCCCTGAAATCCTAATCCCCCACCTCTATAAAAAAACGCCTTAATCCTATTTAATATCCCAAACCCTAAAACCCTAATCCCATATTTACATTTCCCCTCCCTTCCCTAATTACATTTTATTTCAAAATTCCCTTATTCCCTGATATTTTCCCCTCCCTAACATTCCTTTGTACATTTGTTTCCCCTTGGTCACAACATTGTTTAGATCAAAAGAACAGTCCATATTCAGTTGCACATAGCAATTTCACATATCAGCATTCATTCAAGGTAGTTTGTATATCAGCAATCATGTCATCTAGTCACTCATCTGAATATGAGGCAGAGACCGAAAGTGATTTTCCCTTAAGAGAACAAGCAACCCAGAGGCCTCGGAAAAGTGGCAAACATGTCAGGGAAGAACCTATCACCCTCATAGAGCTACATGCCTCTCCTCTTGCCATGCAGTGCTTTGAGCATCAGTCATGCTATGGGTTTTTTCAAAAGGTAACTGAGGTCCAGTTTCATCATGAATTGGCTCGTCTCTTTGTCTTGCATTTGCATAGAGACCAAGTTACCTTGGTTGGGGTCACTTTTACTCTTACACTGGAAATTGTTTCATTAGCAACAGGCATACCAAATATTGGTGAACCATGGCACCAGAAAAAACAGATTGACCGACAGTATTATGAGCCATACTCAAACCCAATTGCTTGAGGCAGCTTAAAAGAGTGTTCCCGTTCAGATACCTGAAAGATGAATATTCTCCACCATGAGATTGATCATGAAATATTTCAGTTGTGAGGGACGATTCTCTCGTCTTTATGCTTATCACATCAGGTTACTCATGCATTTCACCAGGGTGCGGATGATGAACCTTCCATATTTCATATGTCGGAACATAGAGAGGATGACCACTTTTTTATAGCAGAAAACCCCTCAGCAGCAACTTAACAGTGTTTATCATTTTCTGCTGATCAAGATTGTAGTGGTACATCAGTTGACACAGCAGGGCATTACTTGGGAGGATTTCATCTCCCGTGACTTCTTCACAGTGCCACAGCTACTTCCCGAGATAGTTCATGATGAGGGAGAGCCTTCACACCAGCCTGACATTCCTGAGACCGAGCATATAAGTGCTCCATTGTATGTGACTTACCAGCGAGGCCACAGGGCCTTATTTGCATCTACCCAACAAGTACTATCTCCACCCGGGGTGGAAGGGGTCTCGTTGACTCCATCAGCAGAGCGAGTATTATCTCCACATGATGTGGAAGGGGTCTCACCTTCTTCTTCAGCAC
The DNA here is from genome assembly GCA_000404065.3 of Pinus taeda. Lineage (NCBI taxonomy): Eukaryota > Viridiplantae > Streptophyta > Pinopsida > Pinales > Pinaceae > Pinus > Pinus taeda. Next base: position 3,246 of record APFE031603534.1, on the reverse strand, counting down.
AGGTATAGATCCAAGACAGGGGCAAGAGGCCTATGCATGATGAAGGTCCTTCAGGAGGACGGGACACGGATTTCACGATCATTGATGTTGATGTTGTTGGGTCATGAATATGACCACTTTGTAACACTTATTTCATCCATTTTTACTCTTCTCTATTATATCATTTGTAATAATTTATCATTTAATTTCTATTTTATAATGATTTATGCTCTTATGAATGAATATTATTTATTCTCTTTTATTTCTAATAAATTGATGATTATGAATTATTTTATCAATGATAATTTTAATAAATTGGTTATAACATTATTCGCCATTTTTAGCCTTCAAAGTAATTTCCAAATTGAAGATTTGATCATTAAAAGTGCCAACTCAGAAATTCGTTGGAATAAGGAGTGACAGTTTCGCGGTTGAGATTTTGTGCAAATGGAGAAGAATATGGAAAATCTGAAACATGGGTTTTGTCCATAATGGACCCAATTAACTTTAGTAAAGAACGGTTTTTCCAAATTCGGCTTGGACTGAGAGAAACGTAGGGTTCTTTGAGCACAATTTTCTCATATTTGTTGTTGCGGCCGTCCTCCAAATCTCAGCTACAAAGCCAAATTCGTCTTGCTCTTGTTGAGAGATGAATGGAAATATATATTCTTGTTGATCAATTGGTTGGAAATAATCCAATTTTGTAATAGAATCATGTTGTAATTATCTCTATTGTAACTGCTCTCTACTCTCTCTCTATTTAAATGAAAACAGAGATCAGAGAGGGAGAATGGAAAAAGAATGGCTAAGAGAATGGAGAATTGAGGATTCAGACTTAGAGATTCAAGAATGATGATGGATTATTCATGATAGGATAGGAAGAAGAAGGCATTGTTGCATGTTGTAATTCTCAAGCTTTTGTTGTTGTAATGATTTCACAATTTGATGATTAATATATGATTTGGGAGTTGTTGCTCATTCTTCTCATCTGAAGTAGCCCAGCAGCGTCCGTTGGCGGCTCAGAGCCCAACATCTGGTGGAGTATGCTGTTGTTGTTGTATTATATCTTTCCAATTTCCGCCATGTGATGGTTTGGTTTAGTTCCTATTTCTTTGAATCGTATTGCCTTACAGTTTCATGTTTTTGCAGCGAGCTGTTATAATATTTTATGAAACTGTTTTATTGCACAAGTTGAGATTGAATCGTGCGGCTATTCTTTTCCATCATAATTGAGATTATTATCCTTCTCAACATATATTGTTATGCCGCTCATTTCAAATATAAAGCTTCGCTGTTCTATTTCAATTATGGTTTCATTCCATTTGCTGTTCCGTTTGATTGATATTCATTACAGATTGTTGTTCAATAGGATTGGTTATTCGATTCCTTTAATTCCAGTTTGTTGTCCATTTACTTTGCTGTTCATTTCTATTGATTAATTGCAAGGGTTTGCTTTTAAAGAGTTTTCCTAGTTTACTTTCAATAGCAGCTTCAGTTCAATTTCAATTTCCTTTTAATTGCTTTAAAGCAGGACTGTCAACTGTAGAGAACATTGGTTATTGCTTCCTCGTTCCCAGATTGATTGTCTTGTTCCAATTTGATTTTAATTGCATCAATTTCTAGAGGAATGAGATATTGCTACTGTATCCTCGATTGATGGTTGTTTGAGTGAATGATTTAGTTTAGAACATTTCAGTTTCTTGTTGTTCAATTAGATTTTGTTTCCAGCTTTCATTTACTTTTTGGATTTTAAGCACTATACTGCAAAACATTACTCTTGAGTAAATAGCTGCCTCAGACTGAGTACACTCTTGAAATAAAAATTCGTCCCTGGGTTGACAATTAATGTGAGGTAATTAGGAGTTACAAAGACACCTTTTTATCGCTCCACAGATTCGAGCTCTCCTAGCTCGGAGCTAAAGGAGATCATCCGAGAGCAAAAGGATGAGAATGACTCACTGAGAAAGAAATTGCAGATGGCTAAGTGGGTGATAAACTACTTGGAGCAGCGTAAAAAACAGTTAGAGGATGAACATACACTTTATGAGCTGCGGCAAATCCGTGAGGATCGAGAATTGGCCCGAAAGAGACCTGGTGATATGACACCGGCTGATCGAGAGTGTATGCTCATCCATGTTAACACTCATCTTGAGAAATTGTTGGCAAGGGCCAATAGAGACAAAGACATGCTTCGTCATATGAAAACTCATTATTGGGCTCGTATGCATGTCTGCAAAGCAAAAATGAATATTCTAAAGAGGTGGTTGAGCAAAGCACTAAAACGGCGGAAGAAGCCTGATCCACTCCAGATTTTGGCCGAGGCCTCTTTAGCTCATCATCACACTTGACAAGGAGATTCCAGCCCAAATTCCAAGAGATTTGGGGAATTTTGGGTCATTTTTGAAATTTTTGGTTAAAAAACAGGTTTTTTCTCTATATGCGTCGCGCACCTTGCGCGACAAACAGGTTTTTTCTCTATATGCGTCGCGCACCTTGTGCGACGCATAGGATTGGGAGGTCCAAATGATAAATGGCTTGCAGTTTTGGATTTGTCATGAGAAATCATGAATTTTGGTACTTGGAAAAGAAATTTGGGTGAGTTTTGGGTTCCCAAAAGGTCAAAAAACATGCAAAAAAATGACCTCACTGCCCCTTTTTGGACACACAGGAAGCAGTCTTGGGAGAATGCACTTTTGGAGGGGCAAATGGACACTAAATTGAAAAAATCCACTTGGGTTAGAAAGTCGACAAGTAGGGCTTTCTAAAAAGCCAACCTAAGATCAATTTAGACTTCAGAATGTGCCTCAAAATCAGCAACAAAGTAGCGCGACGCACACAAAAATCAACGCAACACCCAGAGGTTTTTGGCCCAATTTTTCACCTTCCAGCTCAGAAATTCGGCCAGTTTGACTAGTTTTGCTTCTTGATGTAATTTTTGACTTATTTTGATGTAATTAAGTGAACATGATGTAATTTTGGCACTTATTTACTTGTTCTAGAAGATTCATTCACCAAAAAGTGAAAATTAAATGAATGAATCAGTTTCCTACCTTATAGAAGCAAGTTGTTTTCACTGCCTAGATTGTAGTGCTTTGTTTAGAATTGGTTGAAACAGATCCTAGGATGATGAGCTCGACCCCTAGAGGAAAGGAAATGGGTTGGCTTGCCTATATTATGTATTTTCTAAGTCATTTTCAGGGTTGGACACTTGGGATTGCTTTGGCATACTATTGTACATATTTTCTCTGCATTTTTGGCTAAGGAAAG
>APFE031603528.1:0-13903 GCA_000404065.3 Pinus taeda | reverse complement strand
CCTACTGATGGTCAAGGTTTTTATCATTGCTTTTACTTTTCAGAGTAGGCTATACAACCTTCTCATTAATTTTACATATGTCAATGCTTTGTGTTTGAGAGTCTTAAGCTAGATGAATTCTATATTTTTGTTATTATAGCCACAATTGATAATTTTTATTGGAAATATAACCAATTTGGGGTTGTGTAAATTTGGTACATTCACTTGTGTATAAGGCTAAAATCCTCAAGTCAAGTTGGACAGTGTTAGAAGTCCAATAGACCTCTTGCAATATGAAACCAAGGGTCGTGAATTTGCATATTTATGTGTATCATATGAATAATATTTGCATCACATAGTTTGTCATCTATTGTATATTTTTGTGTGTACTCTGAAAAGGGTATCAAAACTTTATACAAAATCATCAATCTTCACAAGTTAATGGTGTTCATAGCTAGTCAATATTGTTGAAAATAGCAACAAGAAATGCTAAATATAGAAGTGCTAAATTTAATACTGCTATAAATAGCATTTCGGGATACCTTCCTATTTTAGTTAGTCCCTGAACTAAAATAGAGAAGTAAAAATTCGAATTTGATCTTAGCAAGCTGTTTGTAAAATAAATTAATTAATTCACCATGAGTTAAATTAGTTTGTAGACAAAAAAAATCAGTTAAGGTTCTATGTGGGGACAAATGCAACAGTTTTCTCCATTAATGAGGAATTTATCCATCAGGTTAAAGAGATAAGGATGAATTGTAATATTGAGTTGTAATTAGTTGACTTAGTTAACTGAGTCAAGTCCAATTAGATTAATTCAAACAGTTTGTTGAGTTAATTGTGAGTTCAGCTAGTTAATGCATGCATGCATGTAATTGCTGCACTTCAGATAACTAAATATTCTCTCATAAATAACTCATGCATGTTAGTTCAGACAGAGACCCGGTTAAGATCAGATGGAGGGTCAATGTATTATCAATTTCTATAATATTCCATTGTGAATATCTCTTGCATGTAGAAAGAATTCTTTCCTTGAAGATTGCATAGTTACTTCTTCAGGTTTTGTGAGTGTGATGAGGCCAATTCACACATGTGACATCACTGGACCCCAAGAAAAACTGCACAAGGAAATAGGAGACTTGGAGGACTTGAGGAGGACATATACAGTGTCTATTCAGTCTGTGAGTTGTATTGTTTGATTGCTGATAGCTTGTGAGCTGATTCTTTTTGTAACTCGAACATATTTCCACTTGTATGATAATACAGAGATTGGGGTTTTAGGCTAAGGCTTTCCCTGGGTTATTTCTTTTGTGTTATGTGTGATTGATTTCTCATTGATCTTGCTCATATTCGATCAAGCTTCAGCAAAGTTTGTTGTAGAAGTAGATCTTGTATTTTGCTTTAGTCTATTGCATAATATGTTGATCTACAGTGGGAATTTCTACATGGTATCAGAGCAAAGGTGATCAAGGAGAAGAACAATATACAAGAAGGGAGAAGTTCGAAGTTTGTGGTCCTAAATGTAGAAATTTAGTTCTTATTGCATCTCAATTTCACCAATGGCGTTCAACGGTCTAAGACTCGAGTATGCCCTTGATGGCAACTCAAATTATATAGCCTGGAAGGATCGCATGGAAGTAGTATTAGAGGATAATGGTCTAAATGACTTCATTGATCAAGAAGTTTCCAAGCCGACTGATGCTACTCAATCGGTGGAATGGAAGAAATGTGTGGCTAGAGCAAGGAGAATTTTCCTGAAGGGAGTTCGAGACCACATTGTCTCGAGCCTCCATGGGAAGGAGACACCATTTTTGATGTGGAAAACATTGAAAGATCTATATCATAGTAGAAACAATTAGAGGAAGATGACGCTGAAAGACAATCTTCGGAAAATCAAGTGTGAAAAGGGCGACACGATCTCTACATATCAGAACAAGCTCACCACTTGCAAGGATGAGTTTGGAAGTTTAGGGATCACGACCGCTAATGATGACATGGTGAGTCTTGCACTCCTCGGTATTCCTAAGAGCTGACATAGATACCAAGACTCGGTTAATGGAAGAGGAAAACTGCCAGATTGGGAACGACTTTGGTCAGATCTGATGCAGGAGGAAATAAGAAGAAGCACCATAGATGGATCTTCATCGAAGCAAGATGATGAGGAAAATACAGCCTTAGCGAGTAAGGCAAGGAAAGGGAAAGGGAAGGCATCCCATCCCAAATCCGGTTCTTCCCATGGTGGGAAGAAGTTTGACAAATAGAAAGTGTGATGCTTTCATTGTCATGAAGTGGGCCATTATGCTACAAATTGTCCACAGAAGAAATCCAAGAAGGGCTCCTTGAAGGGATATGATGGTGAGGCACTAGCCTCACAGTTTGAGCTGGATTTCTTACTTATCGCATGCATGGTTTCATCCATGGTGGGATGTGTGTGGTACCTGGACAGTGGAGCTTCATTCCACATGTCAGGGGACAAGAATCTTTTCGATACCTTGGAGGAGAAGGATCTCTAGATGTGGATAGAGATGGCCGATTATGGAAAGTAGCGTGTTTTAGGTGAAGGTATGGTTGTGTTTTAGAGGGAGCATGGAGCTCCGCTCACCCTGACTAATGTCAAGTATGTACCAAGTCTGAAGAAGAATATTGTGTCTGTCGCTATGCTAAAAGATAAAGGCTATGATGTAGTCTTTAGTAAAGTAAAGGTATTCTTGAAGCATATTGGTACTAGACAGACAAAGTGAATTGGGATTCGAGTAAAGAATCTCTACAAGCTAGAGGTAGACAACTGTGCTACATTGAGTTCCAAAGTAGAGATGATGTAAAGCCAAGATGTTGGCGAGCTATGGCATAGAAGTCTGGGCCACTTTCACCATGGAGCCCTGAAGATCATGCAGCAGATTTCTACCGGATTACCCAAGGGAAAACTTGAGCAAACGAATACATGCAAAGGTTGTACCTTGGGTAAGTATGCAAAATCTTCCTTTCTGGATCGAGACAGAAGAATTGGAGCAATCCTGGAGCGAGTTCACTCAGATGTTTGTGGACCATTCTCTACGGCCTCCACCGCTAAACAAAGGTACTATGTTATTTTTATTGATGATTTTTCTCGTAGATGTTGGATATACTTTATGCAAAAGAAGGATCAGACTTTCTTGAGGTCTTGTGAGTTTAAAGCCTTGACAGAGAAAGAATATGGAAAGAAAATAAATGCCTTGCATAGCGACAATGGTGGAGAGTATGTCTCTCAACAGTTTTTAACTTCTGTGTTCATAATGACTGGTGGGTTCATCAGACGAGAGCCCACCGATTCAACCACATTGAGGAGAAATCAGGCAGTGGTTGAGATTTTTACGCAAGCACAGTGGATGTCTTTTTGTGATAAGTTGCAGGGGTACGATGAGGAAGTGGCCGAGGAATTCTTGCAGGGCCTGAGGCCAAAATCCAAGGTGCTGGCCACAGTCAATTTCAGAGGCCTGAGCCTCAAGATAACCCCACAGTCTTGTTATCACTGAAAATATTTCAAAGGGAAAGGGTAAGGTAAGGGATTTTTTGGCAATCAAATGTTTGGGTGATAAAGATCTCAGGTCAAAAGCAAGCTGTTTCAAATAATTCAGTAGTTTCGTAGCGTGCTACGAAACTGCTGTAGGTGATGATATTGTCCAAAGTCACAAAGTTTGGGTGGATACTATTGGCCTTAATCCCGATGTTATCAATATGTCATTTCAACCTGTGGTATCTCTGTTGGAAGGGCTTCCTAAGTAGCAAGGACCAGAAGAGCAAGATAGTAGATGGTTTGAACCTGTTCAATGGAAGAACTTTTCACATGTCAGCAGTGCTCCTGTAGAGAACAATGAAACACTCAAGTAGACCTTATGAGTGAAACAGTCCAATCTAAATTGACCAGTTTCGAATATCAGCGGGAATTTTCAAAAGTGAATGTGTACAAGGTATGCACGACATTAGCTGAAGCTATTAAGATTCAACCAGGTCAAGACAGGTGGACATAATAGGCTTACGAATCTTATTTTAGATTTTTATCATAAAGTGAGTATATTTACCACACTTCAGGATATCTGGAACAGTTTGCAAGAATTTTGGCTTTCACACAAGTAAATGGTGGACAGCACATTCAAGAAAGCCGGATTTTGGTATTGAAACTATGATTTTCGGAACAACTCAGCGTTTTCGCAGCGCGCTACGAAACCCCTGTAGCAGCCTATTTTAACAGAGAAAAACTGTTTTTACTAGTCAACTTACAGAAGCTTTCCTGAGCAGCTGAGAACTCCATTTTGAAAACTGAAAGAGGTTTTTCTTCCCAATATTCTTCAACACAAAAACCTCTTTCCGTTTATTCAAATTCATTCTGAGGTGGGAGAAATTTATGGTTGAACTTGCGCTACAAAACTGTTGTAAGTGCAGTTTTCCACAAACAGACTATTCCTGTTTATCACCTGTTTTTCAAAGACTTATTTTTGGCGGTAGGAACAATTTTTCAAAAAACCGAGAGAGGTTTTTGTTGAGCATGGACTGATTCAAAAAATCCTCCTTCAGTTTCCTCAAATTCATTCTGAGTTGGGAGAAACGGGTGACCAAAGTTGCACTACGAAACTGCGAAACTGCTGTAGGTGTTGTTTTATGAGAAAAATGAGCAGTTTAATGTTGAGTTCAGCAGATTTTTGAAGGAAACGCCTAAGAAACATAAAGGAGACCACATAAGGCTAGCAAAACCATTCAGATAATGACAAGTGTGCATTCTCCATAAAGGTGAAATATTTTGTCTTAAGTTATAGCTTTAATAAAGGTACTTTATTACCGTTGGTTAGGGTTTGGTTGGAGATGCATACGAGGATTTGGGCTTATACACCTGTTCAATCAACAAGGCTTCCAGCATATTTGGGAATATGGTGATGCTCATCAATTTTGGGGTATTAAAGAGCTGGGAACATGTTGCTTAACTTTCGAAGGATAATGGGAGACAAGGACCGGAAAAACAGGGGTTTGTTCTTATGATCAATGAACCATCAGCACATTCAGCATCCAATGCTAACCTTGTTCCTTGCATCCTTATCTCAGCTATCACGGCCAAAACTAAAAGGAGACAGCTGTCAAAGATCAAGAAAAGAATCATGTTACGAGGAGAATAGAATTAGAGTTTAAGTTTGATTAGGACTCTTTGTAATTACAGCTCAACACTTAGTGTATTTAATGAGTCTGTTAAAAATAGATAGGGATAGTTAATGACAGTCATCGAGCTCCCCTCACGCTGGAGGAGGAGGCTCACAGTAGTTAAGAATTTTTTTCTATATATAGATGAAACTCTGATGTAATGGGGGTTGGATATTTTTGAGAAACAGAGTATTGCTTTGGCTTATGTAAAAAACTCAGTTTGGTAATATAATTTGCTGCTTATCTTCTCAGGATTCTTACAGTGTTTCAAATGCTCAAGATATGTGGTTTTGTTTTATCTTTAATGTTTTTACAGTTGTATGAATACACAATCACTCAAAATTCACTTATGTTGCTCTGACTTCCTGTGTGTATTTGTAAACTGAGGTCCTTATGAGATGATGTTTTGAGTATTTAAACATTGCTGCCCTGACTTCTATGCATGAGCAGTGTCATATTTTATTAAATTTGATCAACTCCATAAGCCCAATGGAAGTGTTTGTAATGTCTGTCCAGCCAACCTTTTTATTAAATTTACTTTATTAGAGTTAGCCCTCTTATCAATAGTCAAAATCAATAACTTTCTTGAGAGAGCCCTCTCAGGCTAGGGAGGCTAATCCTTAGCTAAAAGATTGGTCTGAAATAGTTACACAGAGTCTACCTGATCAGCAGCCATCAGTACTGATTTTGTGATAACATTTTGGTGCATCTGTCGGGAACCTGAAGATTACTCATTCCCGAAAAAGTATGTTGCTGAACTTCTGAAGGTAGCAGGAGCTCAGAAGATTTTTCGAGGCTGCAATTCTACCTTGGCGACTCCATTGTTGAAAAATTCAAAATTCATAGATTCATGGTGATTCCACTGGAGTTATGAAGGACCCAAAAGCTACCATTCTTAGTTCAAGGTATGCATGCATAGATTTTTCAGGAATTCATGGTTTCCCAAATCATTTTCCCAAGGATGCATATTTTCTAATGAATGGTCCCAAATTCAATGGAGAAGACTTGAGTTTAACATTGAAGCATATATTAAATTTCTGTCATTTTGCTGAGCTTCTTAGAGTTAAACATGAGGATGTTTGCATTATGTTATTCTATGATTCATTTCAAGGGAAATGTAAACAGTGGATTGAAAGCTTTCCTGCCAAATCCATTAAGTCATTTAAAGACTTTTGGTATATGTTTGTGGAGGAATGGATAGATAGATCAGATGTGGTGGCAAATACTCCTTCAATTCAAAATTTTAAACAATGGAATGAAGATCATATTAATGAAGAAATAGGTGAAAATTTTTCTTTGTCCTTGTCTTCATATCTAAAAACATTTGACTGCAAGGGAGAAGATAAGATGAAATTTTTGGATGAAGTTTCTAAGGACATTGAGAAAGACAATGATGATTTAGAAGGTCAAATTCAATCATATAGTTTTCATAATCATGATCATTATCTTCAGAAGCTTTCTATTGCAGAACACAAGGAAAGAATGCAGGTTCCTTTCTCTTTTACAATTGAGGAAGAGTTCACTGATGTTGAAGATCAATTTGTGCAGCCAGAAAGTTACATGAATCATCAAGATGATCATGTATTCTGGGATCCTATAGCTGAATACATGGAAGAGTTTTACTCCCCAGTGTTTCAGCTTTTCTATGAAAATCAGAAGCCATTTCAGTGGCAGTGGTTACCACAATATCATAGTGGCTCTGAACTCCGATGCAGTCAAAAAACTCAAATATCAGATAAGAAAAATGATTGGCTACATTGGAAATTTCACATTGATTGAGCTAAAGGAAGTTTGAAATTGATAGGGTAGGTAGGTAGGAATATGCAAATAAGCTCAAGGTTGACTGAGCATTTTTTCTTTTAGTAGATATAGACTTCTCTCTTCTACAGTGATCATCAAGTTCAAGACCGAGGTGAAGACCCAAGAAGCTTAAAGAGGATGCTTGTCAAATAAATTTCCATTTACAATAATGGATAAGGCACTGGACCTGCGAGTTCTTAGTGTACCACAAGGGCACACTATCCCAAGTGGAGCCACTGTTATCACTGAAAATATTTCAAAGGAAAATGGTAAGGTAAGGTAGTTTTTGGCAATCAAATGTTTGGGTGATAAAGATCTCGGGTCAAAAGCAACTTGTTTCAAATAATTCAGCAGTTTCGTACCGCGCTACGAAACTGTTGTAGGTGATGATATTGTCCAAAGTCACAAAGTTTGGGTGGATACTATTGGCCTTAATCCTGATGTTATCAATATGTCATTTCAACCTGTGGTATCTCTGTTGGAAGGGCTTCCTAAGTAGCAAGGACCAGAAGAGAAAGATAGTAGATGGTTTGAACCTGTTCAATGGAAGAACTTTTCACATGTCAGCAGTGCTCCTGTAGAGAACAGTGAAACACTCTAGTAGACCTTATGAGTGAAACAGTCCAATCTAAATTGACCAGTCTTGAATATGAATGGGAATTTTCAAAATTGAATGTGTACAAGGTATGCACGACATCAGCTAAAGCTATTAAAATTCAACCAGGTCAAGACAGGTGGACATAATAGGCTTACGAATCTTATTTTAGATTTTTATCATAAAGTGAGTATATTTACCACACTTCAGGATATCTGGAACAGTTTGCAAGAATTTTGGCTTTCACACAGGTAAATGGTGGACAACACATTCAAGACAGTCGAAGTTTGGTATTGAAACTGTGATTTTCGGAACAAATCAGCGTTTTCGCAGCGCGCTACGAAACCCCTGTAGCAGCCTATTTTAACAGAGAAAAACTGTTTTTACTAGTCAACTTACAAAAGCTTTCCTGAGCAGCTGAGAACTCCATTTTGAAAACTGAAAGAGGTTTTTCTTCCTAACATGCTGCACTACAAAAAAATCTTTCTTTTTATTCAAATTCATTCTGAGGTGGGAGGAATTTGTGGTTGAACTTGCGCTACAAAACTACTGTAAGTGCAGTTTTTCACAAACAGACTATTCCTGTTTATCACCTGTTTTTCAAAGACTTACTTTTGGCGGTAGGAACAATGTTTCAAAAAACCGAGAGAGGTTTTTGTTCAGCATGGACTGATTCAAAAACGCCTCCTTCCGTTTCCTCAAATTCATTCTGAGCTGGGCGAAACGGGTGACCAAAGTTGCACTACGAAACTGCGAAACTGCTGTAGGTGCTGTTTTATGAGAAAAATGAGCAGTTTAATGGTGAGGTCAGCAGATTTTTGAAGGAAATGCCTAAGAAACATAAAGGAGACCACATAAGGCTAGCAGAACCATTCAGATAATGACAAGTGTGCATTCTCCATAAAGGTGAAATATTTTGTCTTAAGTTATAGCTTTAATAAAGGTACTTTACTACCGGTGGTTAGGGTTTGGTTGGAGATGCATACGAGGATTTGGGCTTATACACCTGTTCAATCAACAAGGCTTCCAGCATATTTGGGAATATGGTGATGCTCATCAATTTTGGGGTATTAAAGAGCTGGGAACATGTTGCTTAACTTTCGAAGGATAATGGGAGACAAGGACCGGAAAAACAGGGGTTTGTTCTTATGATCAATGAACCATCAGCACATTCAGCATCCAATGCTAACCTTGTTCCTTGCATCCTTATCTCAGCTATCACGGCCAAAACTAAAAGGATACATCTGTCAAAGATCAAGAAAAGAATCATGTTACGAGGAGAATAGAATTAGAGTTTAAGTTTGATTAGGACTCTTTGTAATTACAGCTCAACACTTAGTGTATTTAATGAGTCTGTTAAAAATAGATAGGGATAGTTAATGACAGTTATCGAGCTCCCCTCATGCTGGAGGAGGAGGCTCAAAGTAGTTAAGAATGTTTTTCTATATATAGATGAAACTCTGATGTAATGGGGGTTGGATGTTTATGCAAAAAATAGAGTTTATATTGGCTGTTGTAAAAGACTATTTACAGTAATAGAAAGACTACTTTTTCTTCTCAAGATTCATACTTTGTTCAAATGCTCAAGATGTATGTGGTTTTGTCTTATCCTTCATGTTTTACAGCTCTATAGGTATACAATCACTCTGAATTCACCTAGTGCTCAGACTTCCTGTGTATACTTATGAGTTGAGGTTCTTTGAGAAATGTCCTTCATGTTTTACAGTTCTATAGGTATACAATCACTCTAAATTCACCTAGTGCTCAGACTTCCTGTGTATACTTATGAGTTGAGGTTCTTTGAGAAATGTTTTGAGTGTTTAAACATTACATGCCTTGACTTCCATGAATGAGTAGTTGAAAGTTTACTGAAATGGTGCTTGACTCCATGAGCCCAATGGAAGAAATGTTATGTTGTATTTCCAACCATCATGTTTATTTAATTTCTCATTAAAAGAGTTAGCCCTCTTAGTGTTTAAAGATAAATCAGTAGTTTATTTTGAGAGAGCCCTCTCAGGTTAGGGAGGCTAATCCTTAGCCAAGAGTCTGGTCTGAAATAGTTACATAGAGTCTAACTGATTAGCAGCCATCAGTACTGATTTTGTGATAACATATCATATCCCTCACAAAGTGATACTGAACATCAATGTGCTTTGTCTTAATGCAGGGTTCTTTTCCAAGAAAATTACAATTTGGCTGTCACATTCTATCCTTATGGTTTCCTGTACTAACCCCATACTTGAATACAATCTCTGCAAACAAATTGCTTCATTGCTTGCATGAGTGGCTGCAATGTATTCTACCTCTGTAGTTGACAGTGCCACTACAAATTGTTACTTACTCATCCAGGTGACTGCACATCCAAATAGGTTAAACACATACCCACTTGTAGATCTTCTTTGATCCAAATCTCCAGCCTAGTTTGGATCAACAAAGCCACGAATATCCAACACTCTATCCAATCCTGGTCTTCCTTGATAGCACAAGCCATAATCACTAGTGCGACGCAAATACCCAAAAACCCACTTCACTATTGTCCAGAGCTCCTTCCCTGGTTTTGACATAAACCTGCTCAATACTCCCACTACATGTGCAATGTCTGGTGCAGTATAGACCATCGCATACATCAAGTTACCAACTCCACTTGCATATGGAACATGGGACATGTCCTCTTCCTCTTCTTGTGTATTGGGACACTATTCAACAGATAGCTTTACACCTACAAGAATACGAACCTTCACTGGTTTACTATCCCACATATTAAACCTCTGCAATATTGTTTCGACATACTTCCTCTGGTTTAACTAGAGCTTCCTCTTTGTCTGATCTCTTTTCATTTCCATGCCCAAAATATAGTTTGCAGGACCAAGATCTTTCATGTCGAATTTGGAGGAAAAATTGGTCTTCAAATCCTCGATAATTTCTTTGTCATCTCCAACCAACAACATATCATCCACATACAAGACCAGATAAATAACATGGTCACCAACTAATCTAAATTACACACAATGATCTACTTTTCTTCTGGTGAAGCCAAGTCCCCATATAAATGTATCAAATTTCTGATACCACATCTTTGGTAACTATTTTAACCCATACAGAGACTTATTTAACTGAATACCAGTTATTTCTTCATGTAGATCTCCTCTTCCAGATCCCCATGAAGAAATTTTGTCTTCACATCCATCTATTCTACCTCAAAATTAAAAGTAGCAGCAATAGATAAAAGTAATTTAATAGAAGTTACCTTGGCAATAGGAGAAACAATATCACCAAAATCAATTCCCGGCACTTGGGAATAACCTTTTGCTACCAACCAAGCTTTGTATTTCTCCACCTTTCCTTATGCATTTGTCTTCTTCTTGAACACCCATTTGCTCCCAATGGGTTTCCTTCCAACTAGCAACTCCACCAGATCCCAAGCCTAATTTTTGTGCAAAGATGCCATTTCATCAACCATGGCCTCTTTCTAGAGTTTTCCATCCTCTGAATCTACCGTTTCCTTCACAGTTTTGGGACCATCATCAGTAATAGATAAAGAAAAAATTGAAAAAAATAAGATGGACTATACCTTTCTGGCTACCTTCTTTCTCGAATTGATCTTCTCACAGCCGGAGTTTGTGGCTCTTCATCTTCTGATTCCTCCTCTATTTTAGAGTCTGTTTCTTCCTCCTTTAGCTCAAACTCTATCTTCTTAGGTCCCTTTGGTTGGACTTCATGTTTAATAACATATTTCACCTGTCTTATCACCACATCTCAGTCGTACACAACCTTCCTTGCTACTGGGTTCGAAAGCTTAGAACCCTTTAAACCATCCTTATACCCCATAAAGATGCACTTTTCAAATTTACTATCCAACTTGGCTCTTTTATCCTTTGGAAAATATACATATGCATCACATCCTAATACCCTCAAATGTGAAAGAGAAGGATTCTTACCAGTCCATACATCTTGTGGAGTCTTATCCTCCAATGTTGATGAAGGTGATCTATTTACTAGGTAACATGCAGTCTCCACCGCCTCTACCTAGAATTCTTGTCCTAACCTAGTACCACTTAGCATGTTTCTTGCCCTTTCCATAAACATCTTGTTCATTCTTTCTGCAACTCCATTTTCTTGAGGTGCATATGGAGTAGTCTGTTGCCATGCTATACCACACTTTTTACATAATTCTTCAAATTCCTTACAACAAAACTCTCCACAATTATCTATGCTCAGCACCTTTAACTTCTTCTCTGTCTCGTTTCCCACTAGAGCCTTAAATTCTTTAAACCTGTTAAAGAATTCAGATTTCTTCTTAAGTAAATATATCCATGTTTTCCTTGAGAAGTCATTTATAAATGATACATAGTACACAAACTTACCTAGTGATGGAACCTTCATAGGTCCAAACACATCGCTCTACACAAGATCTATTATATGTTTCGCCCTCTTACCACTAGAAGGGAAACTCACCCAATTTTTCTTCCCATATACACAATTTTCACAGAAATCAAAATCCAGAGAGCTCTTACTCATGCTTTCTACCATACCTTTACCATGAAGTATTCAAAGGCCCTTCTCTCCAATATGTCCAAGCCTTTGATGCCACAACACGGTCTTCTCTCCAAAGACCACTAGATTTTCTAATCCACTTTTAGGAACCAAACAACTGTTGCACCCATCAATAATAGTGCTACCTTGCAGCTTGTACAGAGTTCCAATCTGAACTCCCCACATTAATGTCAGTGCTCCCCGAACCATTTTCTAGGTATCCTTCTCGAACACTGTTTTACACCTACATCGTCCATCTTGATTACGAAAATCAAATTTTTGGCCAATGCAGGAATATGCAGAACACTTGGAAGTGTTCTAACCCTTACACCTTGAAACTTGAACTTTACATTTCCACGACCAACGATTCTAGCCTTCCTGTCATCCCCGAAGAGGACATCACCACCATCATATTTCTCATACTCGCAGAACCACTCTCTATGGGGAGTGAAGTGAAAGGATGCAACTAAGGTAATCAATCATGCCTCAATATCTACATGTGCACTTGAAGAATCCAAGTACACATCCCCACCTTCATCTAAGGTGGTTTTCACCTTTACAGAAGCAGCATCATTAGGTCCCTTTCCTTTGTCAGGAGCTTTAGACTAAAAATCAGTTTTGTAGTGCCCTTCCTTTCTGCATTTTCAGCACACCACATTTATAGGTTTTCCGAGAGATTTAGATCTCCCTCTAGATTTAGACCTCCCACTCAATGACTTATTTATGTTTCTGTTCTGGGATTGTCCTCATACAGACAAGGCATCACTAGTATAGCTCTGCATATTTTTCCGTCTCATCCCCTCCATCAATAAGGATGAGACTATTTCATCAAATTGCAATGCAGTTGCATTGCTACCTGTTGCAATAACCAAACTATCCCGTGAATCTAGTAGAGAACACAACAAACTAATGCACTTATATTCATCTGAAATTTTAATATCAACAGATAATAACTGGCTTACCGCATTATTAAATGCATTTAGATGTTCTGTCACTAAGTCTCCATCTTTCATCCTTAGGTTATATAGGTTTTTCCATAGGAACAGTTTATTCACTAGACACTTAGATTGGTACAAAGTCCCTAACTTGTCCCACAAAGCCTTCATCGTAGCTTCCTGTTGGGCTCCAAAAATGGCACTCACTACCATACATTTTTCACCTATGCTTCCATCATTTCGCTCACTATTCATCACCTTGTCACTCCATTTTTCCTACTATTCACCATTAATGGGTCTCATTTATATTTTCCAAATATTGTTTATTTTTAAGCATTTTTGAGAGAAATTATTGATTAAATATTAGAAAATAATATATTTTACTTTCTATATGGAAAGTGGGTTGTTTTGGTGACATGTGTAGGTTCCAAGGAAGCTTCCAAGGCATCTTTATGTGGCCATGAATGATCAAATTCGAATTTGAAAAGATAAGCTTCATGGAGGAGATCATGGAGGATAGGGTTATGTGTCATCATTGGTTGAGAAATATGTGGGTCAAAGGAGAGAATAGTGGGTTTGCATTTATGAGGTTGTTATCATAGTTCTTGTATAAATAGGAGTACCTCCTCCATTCCAAGGAGAGGACTCTTAGAGCATTGTATCCAATTGATGATGGAATAAAGCTTCATTTGACATATATTTTCATTATGTAGTTTTAGAAATAGTTTTCCATTATGTAGTTTTAGATAGAAGTTATCTTAATGTAGTGTATGGAATGGCTTGTCACTTTGTTCCTAGGAGAATTGAGCTCACTCTAGAAGGGGCAAAGGAACTTGTTATTTCATATTAGATGTTATTTTATTTAATTGCTTAGATGTTTGATGTTTGAAGATTG
>APFE031603524.1:0-21610 GCA_000404065.3 Pinus taeda | reverse complement strand
CATTCCCAAAAGCAATGGTTGACTAAGCCTCAAGCCAATCCAATTGACTTTGAGTCTTTATAGAGCCTGCTTATACATGGGGGTTCTATTTAGTGTCTCTCTCATTTTGTCAAGAGAATGGTATTCTCTGACTTTTAGGATGTAAGGCAAGGACTTCCATCTCCTTTGGAAGGCTTGCTAGCTGTCATTACCTAGTAATTTGAACGTGTCTTCAAAGTGTGTGACTGCTTGTTCTTGTGCAGCAAGGTACCTAGGTGCAAGCTTGGGATCATTTGCAATGAGGTTGTGGGTGCTAATGACAGCCATTGGGTTAGATTTTTCATCTCTTATCATAATGGGTTTTGTCTCTTCCTTTTCCATTACCTTTTTCATCTATGTAGCTCTCACCTCCTCATGATGCATCCATTATACTAAGGCCATCAATTTCAAGTCCCCTAGCTTTGAATTTGAGTACCACACATTTAAATCTGTCAAGGCCAAGTTGTGTAGGTAAAACTTAGATATTTTTTCTCTATCTTCCAAGGTGATCTTATCATAGAAATAAATGAATTTTCCATAGTCTTGGAAGGGCATAGTTCCTCTTTGTGCTAGGGTTTTTATTTAGAATTGTAGCCATTGTTGCTTGAGATACAAGGCATAAGCCTTTGCTGGCATCTTGCACCCGATTGCCTCCAAGGATAAACTGGCTTTCCCTTTATTGTAGTTGTCCCCTTAGCCATGTGTTCTCAGCTTCCAACTGATATTTCATCATTGATTCTTTTTCCTTGGTGCTGCTCAGTTCTATAGCCATCTCCTGTGATTTCTCCTCCATGTGGCCTACATCCTCCACCGCTTTTGATTTGGCAATTTTCATCCACCTGTGTGTCCTTTCCCTCTCCTTTTCAAGTTTAAAGAATAGGGGAATGGAAAAATTCTATGGTATTACCCTACCTCCTTCAATGAACCTATAAGAGGAGCTGAAGTTTGGTTGTGGACTAGGTTCTCTCAGTTCTTGATCTTCTTTCTTTGTTTCTTCTTGAGTGATACCTTCCTAGTCCCTTTTCCGTGTTTCGTGTAGGTTTGACAGAGTTTCCTATAGGACGGCCTCTACTTTCTATAGGTCTGTCTATGTATCATGTAGGAGACCTTTTCCCTTTGATGAAGCTAACCTTGTGTTAGGCCTCCTAACATAAGTGATTGGATACTTGGGAGATGCTTGTTCTGATGATCCTTCTCCTTGATTTTTCTCTAGAGGAGATGCCTTTTCTTGCTGCTTTGGCGAATCCTTAATGAAAATTGGAGTTTTGGTGGGGGTTTGAGGTATCCCTTGTCTAATCCTAGTGCTCTTTCTTGTCCTAAAGTACAGTGGGATTTGTCTTTTCCTCTTCCCCTTTGATTTGGTAGGTGTACTCAGGGCAGTAAGAGAAGTTGCTGCCTCTTTCTCTGTGGGCTCTGGAGATACCCTTGGTGATTCTTCTCCTTCTATGCCTTGAGCTATAGACCCATATTCATCCTTCTATCCTATTTCCTCTTTTCCATTCTCTTTCTCATCCTATTATTTGTCTCCACCTTCCTCTTCTTCTTCTTCTTCCTCTATTCCTTCACTCTGCCCATCTGTCTCTTCTTTTGTTTCTTCCTCTGTCTCTTCTTTGTTGGAAATAATACTTAGAGCGGGGGTGAATCAGTATTATTAGATCAATAATTTAATTTTCAAAATTGATTTGTATACACTACTTCAGTGCAGTGAACTAGCGTGTATATGCAACTATACTTAATGAAACCAACGTATATGCAGAGATATTTTGATTTACCCAAATTATCATGTAGTGAACTTTAATCACTATATCAGGAATTCATTAGACAGTGCAGTAAAAGTAGAATAAATCACAACACACATAAACACCAAGATATAAGGCGGAAACCCAGTGTGGGTGAAAACCACCTGTTGTAATCGTCTCTGTCTTCTTTTAATAATAAGAAAATTTTGTTTACAATTTTTGTACTGGTGCAGTCTTATACCAGTATGTAGGCTTCTACCTGTAGAAGGCTACAACCTTCTCTCATTCTCCAGCCTCTACTGGAAGGGAGCTCCAACCCCCTAGCTCTTGTACTAACTGATATGTTTACTAGTACATAGGTGTCAGCCTACAAAAGGCTGCAACTTTCTCTTTTCTACCAGGGACTACGTTTCATAAATTTTCAAACTAGATCCATCAACAACATCATTCAATCATCAAATATATCTACATCAACCAATCTGCTTCTGAACCAACCACAACTGACTCAATCAATCACTTTGACAACCCATCAATCTGATCATTCAAAATATTGTCACCAGAATACAGTAACCAGAACACAAGACATAACCTAGAACACTGCAACAACGAGCAGAAGCAACTAAAACAAATTTTATAAGGTATACGCTACTTCCATCTGTTGAACCTGCGTGCATACGCACTTTCCTCAAGGCGAACCAGCATACAGATCTGCAAATCAAATTTATGATGTATATGTTGCTTTGATATGCAGAACTAGAATGTATACGCTCCTTTTCTAAAGTGAACCTGTGTACAAATCTGTAAATGATGATTTCAACATTTCAACTATTCTAGACTTCAGTCATACCCAGATCATCATATTTACAGACTACAACATGGCTAGCTATTCAGATACATGATCAAACCACATAAATATAATTCACTTCAAGCCTTAAGATCCTAATACATCATTAGATCTTATCCTTCATCAAGCACTAAGGTTCATCCTTGGTTCAGATCGAGCATAACGCCATAAGCCAATAACATGCATATTAGATCTCACACTTCATCAAATATTCGATACTTGCACACTTTGTCCTAATGATCTTCTCCTCCTTTTATAGTTTTATGCCTTTCTCAATACCATGGACCAAAACCACTTAGGACTAGTACCTTGGATCAAATACCTAGGGTCAATACCTCAGACTCGATACCTTGGACCAATACCATGGATCAAAATACCATGGACCAATACTTCGGATCAAAAACTTAGTTTTCCAAGGTATATGTGCTTTTCCTTTTGTGAAAGTGCGTGTGTACGTATATGTGACTTGTATATAGTGAACCCATGTGTATACACAACTTGGCCAATGGTGAACCTATGTATGCCTCCCTTTCTTCATTCTGTGAAGTCTGATCTATAACTCCATGTTGTTAACCTACTGTACTGTGATTTTTCATCTGAGTGAGTTGCCATCAAGGACAACACCTATGTCATAATGCCAACAATCTCCCCCTTTGGACTTGATGGCAACACCAAGTCACTCTCCCCCTTTTTCATCAAGGGAAAAGTGTCATGCTCCCCCTGAGTACATGCTCAAATTCTCTGATATGCTGAAGTGTGCTGATTGAGCTCCTATGATTGAGTCTATGCTCCCCCTGAGCACAAGCAAGGTCTACAAAAAGATGTTCTAAAAGAAGAACATGACTCTATAGATACATCATAAATGACCTTCCTGTCACCAATGAGTCATACATACATCCATCTCACAACCAAGTGGGGATATACCAAATTTGACTCATCCACCCAACCAAGTGGGGATATATCAATTGTTTATACATGTCAAAAATAAGAAACATTACATCATCCATCCCATGCATAGTGGGGTTCCTAATTAGGTCTTTTTCATGACCCTTACATTAAAATATATACATGACATATATAATAGAGACCAAATATCTTAAACAAGACCATGATAGTCATCAAGAACTATCATCAGCAACATTTGTCAATCAGCATCTAGACCAACAACCATGTTCTCCCCCTGAACTTGTTCCACCTAAAACAAAATCTGTACCGAGATCTTCTAAGATAATGCCAACAATGCATTATTAGAATCATATGCTCCCCCTGAACCTGTGTCAGATGTTCATTGTCAGATCGGATCATTTCATATATCAGAAGAGTTATCAAGGCATCATTATCAATCAAATATACATCAACATATCAACAACTTATCAGAGCCAACATATTTCCAGATGTCATCAATAGACTATAACCATCATCACATAGAGTAGATAATTTACTGAACCATATCAGACACCTTTCTCCTGAGTTTGGCCCACTTCTTTTCTTCAAACCAACATATACATGACTGTACCTATAGAAACTAGCTTGTATAGGCGACTACGCTTCATGAAACTTGCGTATAACCACCTTTCTCTGAGGAATATAGGTTTTAACAGCAGGATGATGCAACAATTACTCCCGGCTTTTGTCTGAGATATTCAAATGTCTCTCTGGGCAGTGGTTTAGTGAATATATCAACAACCTATTCTTTGGAGGGAACATACTCCAATTTGACCTTTTTTTCAAGCACTTTTTCACCTAGAAAATGATATTTGATGGGTATGTGCTTGGTCTTGGAGTGCATAACTGGATTCTTTGAAATACTGATGGCACTTATATTATCACATAGAATGGAGATGGGTGGAGTACATGTGGTCTGAATGTATTGCAAGGTTTGCATCATCCAAAGTAGTTGTGTGCAGCAAGATGAAACAACCATGTATTCTGCTTTAGTTGTAGATAATGCAATTGAACTTTGTTTCTTGCTGAACCAAGACACTAACCTGGGACCCATATAGAATGCACCACCACTAGTGCTTTTTTTGTCATCAACACTTCGTGCCCAATCTGCATCTATATATGCATAGAGTGTAAGATTTGTATTTCTAGGATACCATAAACCAAAGTTCTATGTTCCTTGAAGATATTTGAAAATCCTTTTGACTGCCTGAAGGTGTGTTTCCTTAGGATTTTCTTGGAATCTTCCAAATATTCCCACTGCATGCATGATGTCTAGTAAGGTACCAGTTAGATAAAGCAGACTGTCAACCATGGATCTGTAAGTTGGTTGATGTACTGCTACTAATTCATCATTTGAGCTAAGATTGCATCATGTTACCATTGGGGTACATACTGGTTTAGAATCTTCCATGCCATACTTTTTCAGGATCTGTTGAGATATTTGGTTTGTGAGAGAAAAATGCCATCTTTATTTTGTTGAACTTGTAGACCAAGAAAGTAAGTAAGCTCACCAAGCAAGGAAATTTCAAATTCTTGCTGTATTACTGAGGAAAAATTCTGACTCATGGATTCTTCATTGCTACCAAAAATGATATCATCAACATACACAACAATTATTGGCAATTTATCAATGTCCATCTTTGTATATAGATTATTATCTGTTGACCCCTTTGAAAAACCCTGTTGGTGGAGATATTTGTCAAGATGGTAATACCATGCCCTTGGAGCCTATTTTAGACCATATAGAGATTTTCTGAGTTTGCATACAAGTTTTGCATCATTTCCAAGTATGAATCCTTCTGGTTGTTCAATATAAACTTCTTCTTCTAAGTGTCCATTAAGAAAGGCATATTTTAAATCCATTTGGTATACTTTTGAATTTATGAAAACTAGAAAGGGCAAGAAATATTCTTATGGCTTCAAGTCTAGCAACAGGTGCAAACGTTTCTTCAAAATCTATACCTTCTTGTTGAGCATATCCTTTACAAACAAGTCTGGCCTTGTATCTAATAACTTGTCCATTTTCGTTCAACTTGCTTTTGAATATCCATTTAGTTCCTATGATATTCTTATCATGAGGTTTAGGAACTAATTCCCAAGTATTATTCTTTTCAATTTGCTCAAGTTATTCATTCATGGCCTTGACCCAACATTCATATTTGCATGCTTCATTTACATTTTGAGGTTCGGTGGAAGATAGTAATGCTAGATAGCTTGAGGCTTCGGCAATAGTTCTTCTTGTCTACACACGTGTCCCTTTTTCCCCTAAAAATTGAGTTTCTGGATGATTTTTCTGAACATACCTGGATGGAGTCTTTTCTTCTATTGTTATCTCTTCTTTTGGTGCTTCATTGGTTTCTTCTTCAGAATCAATGTGATTTGATGTGGGAAAATGTTCCTCATCTTCGTCATTGTCATAACCTTCAATTTTTATCTGTTTTGGATTTTTGCATGCTTCGTCATCCGTAACATCAATACTTTCAATAATTTTCCCAAGTCTTTTATTATAACATTTATATCCTTTACTTCGGGAAGAGTAGCCAAGAAGAATACCTTCATCTGCTCTGGGTTCAAACTTACCAATTTTTTCATCAGTCCTTTTGATGTAACATTTGCTTGCAAAAAATTCAAAGTATTTTACAATGGGAGTCTTACCATACCAAAGTTCATGTGGAGTTTGAGTGCTATTTACCCAAACATTTTCTTGGTTGAGAATAGTGATGGCAGTGAATGCAGCTTCACCCCAAAATGTTGCAGGAGTTCCAGATTCATCTAGCATAGCAGAAGCCATTTGTTGAACAGTTCTGTTCATCCTTTCTACCACTCCGTTTTGTTGAGGAGTCCTTACAGTGGAGAACTGGCTTTTTATTCCATGTTGTTCACAAAATTCAAAGAATTTATCCGAGGTAAATTCCCCTCCTCGATCATATCTGAGGCATTTTATTTTGCAATCTGATTCATTTTCAACCAAAGCTTTGAAGGCTTTGAAATTTTCAAATGATTCATCTTTATGCTTTATAAGACCTTTCCAACACATTTGGGAAAAATCATCAATGAATAATATAAAGTATTCTTCTCCACAATGTGACTTTTTCCTTGATGGTCCACATAAATCAGTATGAACAAGTTCAAAAGGCTTACTAGCTCACCCTTCCTTTATGAAGTGAGATCTGGTTTGCTTACCGAATTGACATGATTTGCATATAGTATTATCAAGAATGTTGATATCTGGAAGATCACGAACAGCCTAGAATCTGCATGCTTTTCTTATTTGATAAAAGCTTAGATTCCCCAATCTTCTATGCCATAGCCAGTTTTCATCATTTTTTCTTAGATAGCAATATTTTTTTCCTCCCTTGCGTATGTATAGGTTGTTTGGAGTTCTTGTACCTTTGATCATGGTTTCTCCTGTATGAAGCTCATGAACAACACATCCATTTGATCGAAACACTAATTCATTTCCTTGATCACACATTTGACTCATACTCAACAGGTTATGCTTTAAGCCATCAACATACATATAGCATTCCCAGCTTTAACTTTTTCTTTTGAAAACAAAGCCTTTACCTTTTATGACAGCAGAAGTGTCATTTCCAAATGAGACACTCTTTTCCTTTTCTAAGGCATTATATGAGCGTAGTTTTTCTTTGTCACCTGTCATGTGTTTTGAGCATCCACTGTCAATGTACCACTAGTTTTCTTGTCCTTTTGCATACAAGGCTATACCACATCTTTCTGTTCGTGGTTCTTTATTTCTCCATATTTTGGGATTTAATGGAGTTTTCTCCTTTTGACATATTTGCCGAAATTTACTCCTGCATTCAGATACTTCATGGCCAAAGTTGTTACAAATTGAACATTATATTTCATTTTCAAGAAGAGAAAAGTTATTATAGGAACTTTTCTTGATCCCTGTCACATTCCTTTGATTTCGTGCTTCTCTAGCAATGATGGTTTTGTAAGCAACACTTTGAGCAGCTTTGTGTCCAAAATTATGACATGAGAAACATTGACCATTAAAGAAGTTCCTGCGATTATCGAATCTAATGACGAGCAGTAAAAAGGGTCTTTTTCACCTCTATTTACCCTACATTAATTGTCAATCTAGGAACGATTTGTTATTTCAAAGAGTGTACTGAGTCTGAGGCAGTCATTTGTCAGAGTAATGCTAGTAGTATAGTGCTCTCAATACAAGAGTAAACGGATGCTTGAAATGAAATCTATTTGCAAAAAGAAACCTAGAATTCAAATCATGCGTTCAAAAAGCTACAAAAATTTATCAGTCGAGGGTACAGTAACAGTAACTCTTCCCTCTGTAATCTAATGCAATTAAAAAGGCACTCAAAAGAAGGATCGTTAAACTGGGAACTAGACAGTATATGTTAATGTTCACTACAGTTTCAAACCTTTTGCACACCAAAGCAATGATGATCTTCAAATGGGAAGAAATGGAACAGCAACTATCTTTATGAATAAGATTGAACAACAACACCTTAACCTATGGAAATGAATGCAACAATAATTATAATCTACAGGAATTAAGTAACTGCTCCCGATTTGAGCAGCAAATAGAAATAGAACAGCAGACTCTCAGAAATAAAGTATAGAGTAGCAATTGAAATATGAATGTACAGCTACCCAAGTTAAACATGAAACACACTTAATTAGTAAAAGGAACAGTAATCTGAGCTCGATACAGTACACATGAATCACAGCTATAAAATAGCAGCAATTGTAACAAAACAACAATTGTTTCAGAATGGTAATTGTTTCAGAATAACAATGGTAACAGAACAACAATTCCAAATAAACAAAAATCATGATTTAAGAATAAATCATACAGTACTACCGATTTAAGAATATACAGTGTGGTTAATTTGTAATCTGTAAGGAACATCAATGCTATATGATTTGTTAAAAGGAACAATAATGCGATGCAGAGTTAGAATGATAACATAGCATTCCTGTTGTAAGTAATAGTAATATTTAATCAAGTATAACAAAGCCGATATGTAAAACAGTAAAGCACTTCAGATTACTGAGCAGAGTAAAAGAAAGAAATCAAACCACACAAGAATCAGAAATATGATACAGGAGCCAGTGATCCACTAGGGCCGGGCCCTAGCCTCCAGGGACTCACTGCTTCAGGCTACTCTAGAATCAACGATAGAACAACAACCAGGTTTTTATATTAAAATATGAAACAGAGTTACAGGGACTCGCTCTTCAAAGAGAGTCGATGATCAAAGTTCAAGTACCAAGGAAAATTTCATAAAAATAATAATAGTTTTCTCCCCCCCAAGCTAACAGTGCTACCCATTTTTATAACAGCCAAACGACGATATCAACAATGTAGAGGATTGTTAAGATAGCGGTCCCTCAGGATCAAAAGATCCTGAGGGATTCATCAAGCTGTTAATTTGTAGTTATCTTCTTGTTCTTTTGCCGATTAGAGCTCTTCTTTTCCTTTTTCCAACTGTTACACTCCAATTTGGATCGCCTTGTTTGAGTGCGGTTCCCTGCCAAAGGGGCAGCACTTAACTTGGTCTCATTCTTTCCTTTGGGATGACAGTCCTCCATTTTCTCCTCTTTCTACATAGAAACAGGGTAATTATTATTTATTTCATATTACATATAAAACTTCTAAATTTTATCATATTTCTGTACCATATGCTTAGCTCATGATGTGAAAAGGTTGTGAATTTTGAAGAAAATATAACAAGGTAAATGAAAATAACATACCTTCTCCAGTGCCCAACACACCCCCCTGCTTGCCCTTTTTCATGGCCTCATCAAAAAATTGTAGTTGACATGCAAGGTGGTGAGGGAGTAGGCTCGAGACGGGATCTCATGAGGAGGTCTATAGCCATGATGTCTAGCTAGGTGTTCAAAAAGATGCCCTGTTTGGCCGTCAGGAATTTCGTATAAGTCTTGGTATCCTGGTGCAGAATTCCAAATGACAAGACTCTGGAACCTAATAACCTAACCAAGATGGCCTTTCCCTCAAAATATGATCACCATAGAGGCCCAAGCGATCAGCAGGTAACTTAAAGTTCTCATAATTAAATGGTTCCCTGCGTTGGATATTCAGATTAGAAGTCTGATATCGAAATTTAGCAATAGCAATGGCAAGGTCTTTGATGTTAAAGAAGTATTCTATCCCTTGCCAATTGATTGCTGTATGAATGGGTCCTAATGCTTCAATCACGCCCGGAGTCCTCATGAGGTTCCTATGTTTATTTCATAACTGCAATGGATTTCTAGGCTCAGCTCTTACCCATAAATCTAATATGTTTTCTTGTCTTTGGAAGGCATTATAGGCTTTAAGCCATTTTATTTGATTAACTCCAAACGAAATAAATGCCTTCAGTTGAATATCCCCAACGAAATGGCTGGGGTTCTGCTCTGTTTCTTGATCTAACACAAGGTTGTGCAAATAGAACTCGCATAATAATCTCTGAACCTTTACTCATTGAGAAATGAATCATCTGCCACCTCGCTGGTCAAATCGGACCTCAAATCTTTGTAGATCTCGGATTAATCCCCTGTCAAATCCAGTTCTTCAATTGGGCACATTCTCAACCATTAGATCTAGAGCCTCTAGATCCAATGCCATTCGCTCATTTCGCACAGTTGACTTGCTCAACCATTAGCATGCGATGAGCTATGGTTTTATCTCTCCTCTGCTTGCCACGCATCGGCACTTAGTGGAATCACTCATTTTTCTCCAAATCCGCTTACTGCCCAAGGGTGCCCCTGATAAATACTGTTGGTTTTTGGAGTGCGGGTCCCGCCTTTAACCTTTTGTGCCTTTCCCTATAGTTTTTCATCTTCCATGCGACCGAGTGCTTCGAGGCCTTTCCATTTCGAGGGGTTTTGCATAGTGATGTGCAATTAGTGGTGCATTAGAAACTGCCTCCTTTTCCTGATCTAGGCTTCCCAGGTGCGAGTTTCGCCTCCTGCGTAGTCTCCATGGGCCTCGGTTAACGCGATTTCATTGAGGTCCTCATTGTTCCATGCTAGCTGCCAACTGCCACTATTCAGAGGTTTTTCTGATCGCTCTGTGCTCTTGAATTCGAGGTTTGTCCCGATCTGATACAGTGAGGGTACCTTGATTATTCTTCATGGATCTAATTCGGATCACGGCCTTCCCACTGAAAAATCTTTTGGACCACCAAAAGTTGGTTTTCAAGCATCAACTAAGTGAGGGTACTGTTGCCTCACTTGTCCAATCTCAATCCACTTTTCACTGCTCAGCTTTGAACCTTTGAGTCCTATTTTGAGGTACTCAATATCTCCTTTGTGCGTCGTCCTCACCTTCCTGTCCAAAATTGTGTCTTCCTGCAATTCATTAAGATATTCAGGTAGCAGGTCATCAATAGAAGGCAATTGACTCTTCTCTTCAGGATCCTCAATTATAGAGGGTTCAAACAATCTCAAGCAATCTGCATTTACAACTGAGTAGATGTGCATGTAAGATGGTAGATTAAGGTGAAAAGCATTTTCACCAATCTTCTCAAGTATTTTGAAAGGTCCATACTTGATGGGCTTCAGCTTTTTACCTTCACCTTGCATCCTATCCTTGCTGATATACAGCTAGACCTAGTCACCAACTTGGAAATTGTTCTCCATCTGATGCTTGTCATGCCTAGCCTTGTATTTGGCTTGGCTCTTTTCCAGCTATTCTTGTACTGCATGGTGGATCTCCTGGATTTGTTCAATGAACCTAGTTGCCTTGTCCACATCACTGTGTCCCTCAACTGTGGTATCTTTACCAAAGACAAAATCCAAAGGAGACCTTGGTGTGAAACCAAAACAGGTCTCAGAAGGAGATCTCTATGTAGAAGAATGGTTTGCTCTGTTGTAAGCATGATGCACATAACACAAATGTTCATCCCAAAGCTTAGGATGTTTGCTACAATATCCTCTGAGTAAATAGATCACTATCCTGTTAACTACTTCTACCTGGCCATCAGTTTGTGGATGAAAAGTTGTGCTTTTCTTTAGTTTGGTGTCCATCAATTCCCACAGACTTGACCAAAACTTCCCCACAAATTGGTTGTCTCGGTCAGATACAATGGAAGTGGGTAATCCAAAATGAACCCATACATGTTCAAAGAACAGTTTTGCAGTTTTTTCAGTTGTAATCTATTTATTACAAGGTATCAAAATACACATTTTGCTAAACCTATCCACAACAACATATAGATAATCATGACCTTTCCTAGATTTAGGCAGTCCTCCAACAAAATCCATGGAAACACTTTCCCAAGGGTGAGAAGGTACTGGTAATGGAGTGTACTAACCTAGTTTTCTGTTGCTGGGCTTGCTTTTAGCACACATAGTACACCCTATTACATATCTAGAAACTGTCTCATTCATTTTTGGCTAATAACAAAATCTTTGCAGCTGTGCAACTATTTTACTTACCCCAAAGTGACTTGATATCAGAGAAGTATGTGCTTCTCTAATTATCTTTACACTCTTAATTTGTGGAATGCAAAGTTTCCCATAATGGTATAAGAGACGGTCCTTTACATGATGATCCAATTCTTCCACTCATTTTCCTTGACTCAAAGTTGCGTATACATCTTTAAAATCTATATCTTGAGCATATTGTTCAATGTAACTCTCATGTAACATAGAATTATGCTTAAGTATAGTAGATGCATTTATAATGGGTTTAGATAACATGTCTGCAACTTTGTTGTATATGCCTTTTTATATCTGATGACTAAATGAAACTGTTGTAGAAAACCCATCCATCTATAGTGTCTTGATTCTTGCAACTTAGTTTGGGAGTGTAGATATTGAAGTGGTTGATGATCAGTATGTATTGCTATCTCTTTGCCCATTAAGTAATGTTTCCACTTTTTCACACTCTGAACTAATGCATACAATTCTTTATCATATGTAGGATAGTTAACTACTACAGGATTAAAAGTCTCAGAATGATAACATATGGGTTTACCGTGCAGTGTCAACACTACTCCCATGGCATAGTCACTGGCATTTGTTTGGATCTCAAATGGTCTTTGCAGATCAGGCAGTGCTAGTACAGGTGTCGTACTAATCTTTTCTTTCAAGGTGTCAAAGGCTTTCTGATGTTTGCCTCCCCACTGAAACACCTTGTTCAATCCTGTTAAAGCATGTAAGGGAGCTGCAATTGAGGAAAAGTTGGAAATGAACTTCCTCCAATATTGTGTTGCCCCTAAGAAGCTTCTCACTTCTGTAGAAGACTTGGGTTTAGGCCAGTTTACAATGACTGTCACTTTAGAGGGATCTATCTTCAATTCACCGCCCCCTACTATATGACCCAAATAATTTAGAGATGTTTTGCCAAATTCACATCTTGAGAGTTTAACATGAAGTTTTTCTCTTTTCAAAACATCTAATGTCCGCTTAACATGCTTCAAGTGTTCTTCCCACATTTTACTAAAAATCAGAATGTCATCTAGATACACAATAACAAAATCATCAAGAAAAGGCCTGAGTACATCATTCATTAATCTCATGAAAGTAGCACGAGCATTAGTTAAGCCAAAAGGCATAACCAACCACTCATACAATCCCTGCTTTGTTTTGAAAGCAGTCTTCCATACATATTGTTCTGCCACTGTGACCTAATGATATCCACTATGCAAGTCTAGCTTGGCAAAATAAACAACTTCTTTCAATTGATCTAAAAGATCATCTATGCAAGGAAGGGGATAACGATTTTTTATTTTATCTTATTCAGTGCTAAGTAGTCAATGCACATTCTCCACGAGCCATCTTTCCTTCTCACCAAAATGATTGGTGACCCACATGGTGATGTGCTAGGCCTAATGAACCCCTTCTCAAGCAACTCCTACACCTGCTTCTTGATTTCAACATTCTCTAAAGCAGACAACCTGTACATTCCAATGTTAGGAAAAGGAGAATCTTGCTGCAAAATAATATCATGTACTATTTCCTTTTTGGGTGGCAGACCTATAGGTTCTTGAAATAAGATATCATACTCTGAAACAACCTTTTCTAAATCAGCTTGTTGTTTAGCATTACGGCCTTCAAATACATTGGTTTATCAGGTTTCTTTCCTTTACAACCATCAGTAAGAATTGTTTGCATGAATTTATCATTCTTTTCATCTACCCTGAGTTTATGAAGTGTAATTATTCTTGAGTTTATGAGCTCTTACAAAGTATTTGATTCCATCTTTAACAAGTAGATACTTGTTCTCAGCTCTATAGAAAATAGCTTTTCTATCATACAAGTAAGGACTTCCTAAAACAATTCCACATATATCCAAAAGGAATTATGTCTAAATCAACCTCATCTACAAATGCTGGCCCAAAAGAAAACTTGAGTTTGCACTGTCTAGTCACTTGTAGTTGTGCTTTGTTATTCAACCATCCTAATGGGTATGGTTTCTTGTGAGCTGTAGTTGACAATCCCAATTTATTTATAATTGCTTCAAAAATTAAATTTACTTATGAGCCACTATCAAACAAAGTGTCAATCTTTTGATGTTTGAAAATAACTCGAATATGGAAAATCTCATGTCTTTTTCTCTCATTTTCTTCATCAATAATAGATTGTGCAGAATTACTAGTAGATGCTTCAGAATTCTTACCTTTTGTACCTGTGGCTGCAATGGTTGTTTCATCTCTCAAGTCTGACCCCAAATATTTCTAAATAGCTGCAGTAGTCTTCTTCTTCTTTCCCTCGAACATCTTAGGTCTCAGCTCTGGATGCAGAATCCAACAATGCTCATCATCATGCCCATCATTTTTACAGTGAGTGCATGAAGCCTTGCTTTTCTGTGCAGTGTTAGCCTTCCTTGGTTTCCACTTCTGCTTTCTTTTCTCCTTGCTCTTGCTTGCAGTGGGTTGGGATGGTTCCCCAACTTCTGGATTTCCATTCTATCCTCTAGCTTCTAGATGAGTAGCTTCTACAGATACCTCATCTATACTAGTGGGATTGAACATGAGGATGGTATGCCTCATGTAACTATGTAGACCACCAATGTACTTCAACAGAGTCTCTAGTGAGTCTAATGAGATTCATAGAATCAATGCTCTCTTCCTAAATTCTTGAGTGTACCCTTGCACACTTTGCCCTTTCAACTGCCAAAGCGTTTGCCAACTCATCATGGCTTGTTGCATGTAGGCCAATGGATAGAACTACTTTTTGATTGCAGAAACAAATTCGCTCCAGATAGAGATAGTCTTACCATGTCTTTTCAGGTCAGCGTGGGCTCTACCTTCCCACCAAACCAAGGCAGTGCCTCCTAGGTGTAGGCTTTCCAGCTGAATCTTTCTCTTGTCTGAGTCGACGTTCTTTACTCTGCAATAAACATCAATTTGTCTAATCCAGTTGTCCAACTTTTCTGCATTTAGCTCTCCATCATATATAGGAAAATCGAATTTAACATCTAGCTTGATCAAAGATGCTTTCTTGTTATTAGGAGGTGTGAGAAATATTTCCTCTTTCCCCTTTCCTTTTGAGTGGTCATGGAAATGTGATTCATCTTCTCCTTTGTCTTGTTTAGAGCCTGATGAATCTTCATCCTTGTGTTTTCTAAAGTCCTCATACATTTCTTCTAACATGGACTTTATGGCTAGGAAACTTTCTATGAATTGAGGGTCTAGACCGATAGCACCTTCCTTTGACATTATCTTCTGATGATAGACTCTCCCAATTTTAGGATTAGTTTCTACCAACTCTCTTTCTCCTAATTTGAGCTTTGATCTAGTGAGCATTCACAACTAAACCAACATAAGCTTGTCTAACCTTAACAGCATAAAGCTCTAATACCACTTGATTTGAAAATCACCCTTGAGTGACCTCAATTAGTAAATGAATGAAGGTATTACAGACTCATGTGTCGGTGTGTGTCTATGTTATTTTAGGCAACGGATCGATCATATTGCAAAATACACAGACACTGGAAAATAGAAAACAACAGAGAAACACAGTAAGAAAATACAAGAACACAACAATTAATAAGGAGTTCACCCTATCCTCCAGGGCTACATCTCTAGTCCAGCTTTCATTGGTGGCCTTCCTTTATTGTGTCTTTAAAGTAGAGAATTACAATGAAGGATCTCAATATGAGTCTCCTGAAACAGAATTTGCTTGGCAGGGTGGTTCTTGGGTTTAGATATGAGAATGCACAATACATTTGTATTGGGCTTGTAAATGGAAAAAGCAATTAGTTACAACACACTTATGATGCATTTCTTGGGCTTACACTTTGCATGTCTTTTACTACAAGCACTATTTGATCTTATATAACCCTTCTCCAGATACTGATACCATGATTATGTGCGCTTTGAATGCAACCAATCTTTGTTTTCCCAGCACATTGTTCAAATGGTTTCAACATTGCCTATCGTACAACACATTATATATATAATAATAGATGTATACATTTAAAAGCTTTGTCAATTCTCCTTCATCGTGACACTAATCACATCTCTCACATTCATTATGATTCCACGTATTATGACACAATTTTGATACGTATCTATCAATAGGTATAATGATCAGTGCAATGTTGCTATACAACCATATTATATGCTTTGCTTGTGTTCCCTTTTCCTTCAAGTTCAACATATATCATAATATTCATGTAATCACACATGCATTGTTGGTTTATGGAATCTAATGTGATATTTGTTAGATTTTGTAATATGACGTTTCCATCTCCTTGGGACAGTGTACAACTGTCACTTTGATTCCAACACTATACAAATATATATCCTTTTCTTTTACTCCAATTTATTTCTTGTTAATGCACATTAGGATAATCAATAATGCTACTTTTGAAATGGTTCTCACGCAACATTTGTCATGAGATGATTGCAAGGTATTAATATGATCTTCACTTTTGAGGTTAAATAATATGATGGTGTATTTTGTCCCCACAACTTAATGTATCCTTTTATTGCACCAAGGCTAATTCTCTTTCTAACGCAGCGTGTGGCATGGTCTTTAATCACATGTTATGTATTTTTTACCACAGAGCCACCAATGAGTACACTGGCTCCTCTGGTTTTATCAATGTGTTAAGCTCTTACACTTTGTTAAACACATTAGGGTATATAATAATATGCCTCTGGAACTTTGAATTATTCAATGTAACTTCTAAGATATATTTCCTTTTAATGTATCCTTTGAGTGGGTATTCAATGGAATATATATTGTATTATTCTTTTAACATGGAATTTTAATATCTTTCCATTCAATAGGTTATTCTCAACGTGGCCTATCCATTATATGCCATCCTATAGTGCAGTTAGTAAGTGCCTAAACGCACTTGATATGAATTCAACACCTATGTATTTTACATATATTATCTCCCTCATGCATTTTCCTGCATTGTTCACTGTTGTCTTTACAATATTTATAAGGATTGGTGCATTGATTAGTGCATCAATAAAACATTTGAATGCATCATTATATGTGTGACCCTTCACAATGATTTCATACCCTATGGTCTTCCAAAATCCCATTAGATGATATAGTGAAGAGTTGTCATACATAACACAATATAACATAGATTAGTCAAATTGTGCTACACATAATAATGTTTTATTATTTAGACACTAAAGCGTAGGATGAATATTAATGATCAAGAAATCACACATAATCTTCAAGAGATATCCTAATAGTGTAGGTTTTAACCCTATACAGAAATTACTTGCAAACGAATTCTTAAAAAACAGAAACTATACAATGGTGAGAGCATAAAACATAAAATAGATATACATAGAGATTTTCCCCTAGATCTCAAAACCAAGACTACCAGATTGATTTTTCATTATATTCCTTTCAATGTTACAAAACATATATATACATCCCGAAGCATCCATAAACCCCAATCCATAAACCCTTGATTAGAACATAATTGTAGTCCCCTTGACCAGACCTACAAAATAACATGGGAAAAAAACCATCATACCGAAATCCATGCACGAAACCATAGGTAGGTCCACCCACCTAATATAGGGCCCAAATTACTGCCCCCTTGCAAACCCCCTGACAGGGAGGTTGGCTCTGGAAATAATATAACACACCCAAAAAATAAAGATCTAAAATACAAATGTTCCTAATGCCCTTTTGAAATAATGATATGCCATGCACTTAATGGAGTTTTGAAAATTCCATCTTGAATGTATTGGTAAAGCCTTATCCTCAATCGATTTAACCTTCAGGCACATAGATTGACTTGATGACTATAGTGCCATGATGTAGAATGTGATGTCTTAACATGATAATTCCATTGAAAATTTTAAGAAAGTCTCATGAAAACTAAAATCAAAAGATGCACCTCAGAGGATGATGATTGGGTGATAAATATCGATAGTTACGATAATCTAAGGTTTTGAAGATGCACGAGAAAAGTTGAATTTAAAAAATCCTAATGCCACTAATAGAAATGACCAAGATGAAAACATAAACATTTATAGGGTTCGATGGTGGCTAGGACATCGAAATATTTTTCGAATTCATATATACAACCCTAAACATTGGAGCCTTGAAAAGCAAAGGGGGACCCAAAATTGGGATGTAGCCGAAACCTTTTGGATGTTGTTGTAATGGCTACAATACAAACCAAAACAACAATGTAAATAATAACTCATCCCTGACTTCAAATGATTTGAACCCAAGACCAAAAATCAGCAGTGAACTGCAATCAACCACAACATAGCTCATATGTGATGTGAGTCATGAACATTGTTTCATCCTAGTGCTAGGAAACACACACACACACACACACACACACACACACATATATATATATATAGATATATATATCAATCCTTGCGTTCTCGGAGCTCAATTTAGCCAACCATGGGCCAATTTCCATGCCTTAAAGGTTAGAACTTTAACCATGATCAGGGATCATTATTTTAGATTAAAAAATGAAAGTGCTCATAACTGCTTCAGACCTGAATGAATGGATATATTTTGTTGCTAGGATTCCAAAGCCACAAACCGATAAAAAAAAACGACATCGTATGCAAAAGTTAGAGCTTATGAAAGTTTTGTAAAAAAACTCCACGAGGCCAGCCCCCACCCTATGTGACCAAGCGCTCGAACCAGTAGATAGGGGCCAACTGTTATGTGGGATTAGTGCACCACTAATTAGTTTAGCATTTAATTAATCCATGATTAAGTTGGTAGATATTTTGGAGGAGCCACCAAATCTGGAATTGCTACCAAACTTGACGGACTTAACTCGCAGTTCTCCAGATTTAGGAGAGGTTTTGTAGCAAAAACTATTTGAGCCGTAACTTAATTCTCAACCAAATTTTGAAAATGAATAGTCAATTTTAGCTAATTGGAATGCTAGAAACTCATTGGAGCTAGTTGTATAGGTAGAGGAGGTCATATATAGGTGTTTTTGGTCACTTGAAGATTTTTGAAGTAGAGGGCCACCAGGTGTTGGAGGTTATTCCCAGAGGAGCTGGTAACCAAATTGAGTAAACAAATAGTCATTTCTGATAGATTTGAATGTTTTAAACTCATTGGAGCATGTTTCAAAGGCAAAAGAGGTCATCTACAGGTTTTTTTGGTCACTTAATATTTTTGAAGCCTAGAGCCACCAGGTGTTGGAGGCCATTCCTAGAGCAACTGGTAACCAAATTGAGTAAACAAATAGTCATTTCTAATAGATTTGGATTTTTTAAACTCATTCAAATAGGTTACAAGAGTATTGTATGCATGTAACAACGATTTGAGCACTATTGAAGCTAATACAAAGGCCCACACTATGAAGATGGACCAAGGAGATGTAGCCTAAGAGGGGTGAACTCATTAAACAAAAAATTATGTATTGAGATTTATTATTTGTGCTTGCCATGTTTTTAACAATGTAAACTTTGAAACGGGAACTATAAACTCGAAACGGGAAATCTGGCAAAAAAACCCCGAAAAAACATAAAAAATAGTGCTAAAAACAAAAAGTGTGTATACTGGAATGATGGTTTTTTTTTTAGGGTCAATTTTGAACAGTTTTAAAAATGGAAATGAAAACAAAATTTACGTGCAAAAAAAAACCCTGAAAACAAAAAGTGTTGATACTGGAATGATGGTTTTTTTTTAGGGACAATTTTAAACATTTTAAAAAAATGTTAGTAAAACCAAATTTTTATGTGCAAAAAAACAGTTGTTTATGAGGAAACAAACACTAATTGTTTTGGTAGAATAACATTTTTCTTTCATAAGTATAAATTCAACATGTTTTAGTAATGACTATAAAGATAAAATAATGGGATCTGAAATACATTAAAATTCTATTACCACGGAATCACCCTGCCACCCCAGCGGGCCGTTGGGCTGTCGGGTTGGGGTGCAGGGTTGCGAAAAGCCTCTGCCCCACCCCGATGGCCCAACGGCCCATGGGGGTGGAAGTGTTTCTCGTGGGCAGTTGGGCCGCTGGGGTGGTGTCAGTGTTTCTCACGGGCAGTTGGGCCGCTGCGGTGGTGTGGAGGGTTGTGGACAGTCGCTGCCCCACCCCGATGACCCAACAACCCAAGGGGTGACGGGGTGACTCCGGGAATCACCCTG
Source organism: Pinus taeda (assembly GCA_000404065.3). Classification (NCBI taxonomy): domain Eukaryota; kingdom Viridiplantae; phylum Streptophyta; class Pinopsida; order Pinales; family Pinaceae; genus Pinus; species Pinus taeda. The sequence goes on along the minus strand of APFE031603524.1, from coordinate 1,504 downwards.
CCACCCTCGCGAGCCGTTGGGTCGCCTGGGTGGGGTGGAGGGATACGGAAAAGCTATGCCCTACCCCGTCGACCCAAGGACCTGCGGGGCCCCACCCTGGCAGCCCAACGACCCACGGGGGTGGCGAGGTTATTCCGGGAATCACCCTGCCACCCTTGCACATCGTTAGGCCACTAGGGTGGGTCGGAGGGCTGTGAACAGCCTCCGCCCCACCTTGGTGGCCCAACGGCCCACGCGGGTGGCTGGGTGATTTCGGGAATCACCCCACCACCCCTGCGAGCTATTGGGTTGCCGAGGTGGGGAGGCAGGCTTCTGACAACCTTTGCCCTACCTCAACATCCCTACGGCCCGCGAGGGTGGCAGGGTGATTTCGTGAATCACGCCGCCCTCTGCCCCACCCCAGCAGGGCAACAACCTGCAAGGGTGGCGGGGTGATTCCGAGAATCACCCTGTCCTCTGCCCCACCCTAGCAGACCAACGACCTGCGGGGTGGCGAGGTGATTCTAGGAATCACCCCGCCACCCTCGAGAGCTGTTGGTTCGTCGAGGTGGTGTGGAGGACAACGGAAAGAATCCGCCCAAGCCCAGTAGCCCAACGGCTGGCGGGTGTGGTGGGATGATTTCGGGAATCACTCCGCCACCCCTGCGGGTAGTTGGGTTGCTGGGGTGGGGCGAAGGGCTGCGGATAGCCTCTACCCCACCTTGGCAGCCCAATGGCCCACGGGGTTGGCGGGCTGATTCTGGGAATCAACCCACTCTCTGCCCCACCCCAGCGGCCCAACGGCTCGTAGGGCTGGCGGGTTGATTTCGAGAATCAGCCCGCCCCTCGCCACACCCCAGGGGCCCAACAGCCCGTAGGGGTGGGGGTTATTCCAGGAATCACCCCGCCCTCCACCCCACACTAGTGGCCCAACGACCCACGCAGGTAGCAAGGTGATTCCCTGGAGGGGTGATTCTAGGAATCACCGTGCCCTCGCCCCACCCTAATGGCCCAACGACCCGTGGGCATGGTATGGTGATTCGTGGAATCACCATGCCCTCCTCCCCACCTCGACGGTCCAACGACCCGCGTGGGTGGTAGGGTGATTCAGGAAATCATCCTGCCCTTCACCCCACCCTAGTGGTCCAATGCCTAGCGGTGGTGGCGGGGTGATTCTGGGAATCACCACGCCCTTCGCCCCACCCCGGCGGCCCAACGACCCGTAAGGGTGGGGGGTGATTTCGGGAATCACCCTGCCCTCCGCCCCACCCAGGCATCCTAATGGCTCGCGGGGGTGGCAAGGTGATTCTGGGAATCACCCTACCCTCCGCCCCAACCTGATGACCCAATGGCCCACGGAGCTGGCAGGGTGATTCTAGGAATCACCCTGCCCTCCACCCCACCCCAGTGGCCCAATGTCTTGGGGGGGTGGGGTGGGGGGGTTGGCGGGGTGATTCCGAGAATCACCCCACCCTCCCCCCCACTCCGGCGGGCCAACGACCTGCGAGGTTGGCGGGGTGATTCC
>APFE031603513.1:0-17591 GCA_000404065.3 Pinus taeda | reverse complement strand
TGAACCATCTTAAGGCTGATGCCTTTAATGTCGCTGGGAAGAGTCTAAGCCTATGGGCATCATCTGTATAGCCATATGTTCGACATACAATGTCAAACTCGAACAAGAATGAGTCTGGAACTTCTGAAGCCATACCATAAAAGTTTGGTAGCACGGATGGAGGTATGTTCTTCATTTTGATCTCATCATCTTCTTGTGGTTCATGTATAGGAAACAGAAAAGTTGACTCTTCTTCGTCTCTATGTCCTTGATGTGGTACTGATCCATCTCCTTCCTTAGCCATTCTAATAGGTTTCTCTGTGTCAATGTCACTTGTTTTAAAGAGGAGATTAAAGAAAGATTGTTCGGTCACTGTGCTACTTTCTCCTTGTGTGGAAGACCTAGGAAAGTACTTCTGCGATTTATGTGTTAATAAAGTTTGTCTTTCGATGAGAGTAAGTCTCTGTCCTGAATTTTGTTTATCCTCTAATGCTTGTATGATGACTTCCTCAGCTGGTGTTGAATTCCTTAAAGAGTCTGCTCCTGATGATGATGGGTTAGTTTTTGAATGGTGGGGGATTTTTATGAATCTACCCTGACTATCTCTAAATCTAGGCATAAATGAACATGATTTCTAACTGTGTTTTTGTTTATTTTTGTTTATTGAATTTTTTTTCTTTTCTTTTTAAATCCTTTAAGTACGCCTCCCCGGCAACGGCACCAAAATGTAGTGTCCTGTCTAGGGTGCTAGACTAGGCTATATTTATTATCGACTAGGATGCGTAGACTTAGAGGCATGCGTCTAAAGTATATAGACATAAAGGATTATTAGCTAAGTGGTTATGATGGTAGGTCACAGGACTTCTTTACGGAAGATTGATCTATGTTACCTATCACCCAAACACTCAGGTCACTCAGTTAATCTACCTAATTACAACACTGTCATTCAATTCATCTATCAAGTTAAAACATTATGTATCACTGCAAACCAAGATTTCAATCTCCTTACAGAGACACTATGCATAAAACCCCTGTTCAGCAAATACTCAGCATTCATTAACATTCATGCAAGATAAAAATACACAGAAATCGTAAGCATACTTTGAAATGATAACAGAGTTCATGACATTGCTTTAAAAGGCAACAAAGGATCGAATCCCTTACATGATACGATTCACGATCTCAGTGATGAATTGTTCAAGCACGATCATAAACATAAAGTATACGCATTCCATTGAAATCAACAATCAACTCTAATCACTGCACATATCATTTAATACCCTAAGTTGCAAATGAAAAGAAAACAACAGTATACCAAGTTAACGCAGGGCCCGTCCGCGTTCCAGAGGTATACTGGATTGTGATCCAACGATTATCAAATCAACGCAAAAATATCGTAACTCCAACTATGTCCTTGATATTAAATTCAAACTCTGTTTTTCAAAACGAAACAACGATGATCCACTACTAACTCAGAACTGTGTTTACATACGGTCTTACAACCCTTACATTTCGAAAACGAATGTACATTCATGATGTGGCTGTTGTTGCTTTTACCATGTCGTGATTTTAAAATGTTTCTATCCTAAATTGATTTCAAAAAGGAACAAAACTAAATCAATTTAGAATGCTTGCTGTTGCTGCCTTTGTCGCCAACATGCTATAGTTTGACCTTCGTTGACCGCGCATGTAGGAGGGTCGATTCTGCTGTGGGATAGGTATTCATCCATGCTTGGACATTCTGCTTTTCATCCCTACCCTTCGCTCTACCTTAGTGTCATGCCACATGTCAAACAATAACCAATTACAAGGATGTTGGAACTTCCTGTAGCCATTTTGCCAAAAATTCCTAATTCGTTAACATAAAACTCCTAAATCAATTTTAATGCATTTTAATAACTATAGGACTATTAACTAATCAATTTTCAAGGGATCTGAGAGATATATGATGGAAAGAGGTAGGCAAATGGTATGTTTTAGGAGGAAAAAGGAGGTCATGGAATGGTACCAACATGGTGCTCAACCCGGACAGATCCCTCTATGGGGTGGCTCGAATCTTCTCAATCTCGGTGGTGCTCGATGCTGCCTTTGCGTTAGCTCGGCCCTCTGTGTCGTCCTGCCTTTCTCTTGCTTTACTGCCTTCTTCTCTGTGTATTCCGTCCTCCTCTTGGGATTCTGGTCTTTTTTTCCGTCTCTCGAACTTCACTCTGACTTGACCGTGTATTCTATCTCTATTCATGGCTTTTAGCCATTCGTTTCCATGCCTGTTCGGTTCCTCTTCCACCTCTATCGATTCACCTTCTGCAACTGCGCTTGGAGTTCCCTGTTCAGCGTAAGCATGAACGCTTAGGAAGTGGCCACGTGTCCTCATCTGAATAGCGCCAGCCTACTCATCGGTTCGTTTCTTCAGTTACGTCGTGGATGCGTTCTTCCTCCATCGTGGCGGTCAAACGGATTCCAAATCCCTTTATAACGCAACTTAATTCCCTGTCGATTCTGCTTCCTCCGTCGAGCGCAATCTCAGCCATTCGATTTGGGCTCCCTAGATCCAACGTCATATGCACGTCCCACGCGGTTGACTTGCTCGACTGATAATGCACGATCAACGACTGTTTTCTCTCACCTCCGCCGCCACGCAGCGATCGTTAAGTGGGATCGCTTCGCTCTCTCCAAAATGGTTTACCGTTTGAGGGCGCCCCGATCAATACTGCCGGTTTCCAGAGCGTGGGTCCTGCCTTGTACGATTAGCGCTTTTTGCCTTTCCCGCTCGCAGTTCTCCGGTTCGCCATGCGTCCAAGTGCTCGAGCTTCCCCCATTTCGGCCCTGTTCGCCTAGCGATGCGTAATTAGCACTTAGCGCTAGTCGCACATCAAAAATCACCTCCTTTTCCCAATCTGGGGCTCCCAGGGGCTACTTTGACCTCCTCCGCAGTCTCCATGGGCCTCAGTCAGCATGCCTTGACCGAGGTCATCGTCGTTCCACACTGGCTGCCATTGCCACTGGTTCAGGGTGTTTTTTATCACTGTTTTTGGAATTTTTAGAGATTCGTCCTGACCTGATACAGTCATGGTTCTTTGCCAGTCTTTGATGGATCCAATTCGAATCAATTACTAATCATTATTTTTGAGTCATTCATATACATTTTTCATATCATATATACACATATCATTTGAGTTTCATAACCAAACATAATTACCACTATTAAGTGTGTCTTCATCAAAATTCTCTTTGGAACATTCTAATGTACCTTTAAGGCATCTTACATAAATGTAGAAGCCATGCTCACTATAAAAGCTACCTTTCGTCAAGTTGCAATTAAGTAGATCAAACTTCCACCTAGATGACATTGAGTACTAGTAACTAGATTAAAGTTATCATCTCCTTTACAATGGACTTATGGTAAAGGACTTATGGTTGTTGGAAACTCATCATGGATAACTTCACTAATATATTCCAAGCATGAAAACATCATCACATTTATACCACACTTCAATGCGCAACAGATAATGTAATTCACCTAGCTCTATCATCTTAAAATGTTAAAATGGGTTGTTTGTTGTATAATTCAAGTCATTAACATATAAATCTAAATTAGATTCGAAAGTATTTTTAATTAGTTATTGATCCTTAAAATATTTATCAACCATGGAATATCATGCTCTTGGAGTTTTCTTAGTCTTCTTCCAGATGTATGCACAATCCTCTTTACTCGTAACTTTAAATCCTTCATGTTTCCCCACATAAATTTCTTCATCAACCTAACCAATAAAAAAAGTTAATTTAACATTCATTGGATAAATTTATCGCTTACACTATGCAACAAATGTTAATAGCATCTTCATTGTATCTATCTTTGCCAATGGACTAAAGATTTATATATAATTAATTATTGCTTGTGTATTTTTTTCAACTAAAGTAGCTTTGTACTTTTTCCCAAGAAAAAATCATAGCTTCATATTAAGGAGAAAAAGTTATATAGACATATCATGAGGAAAATGAGGATCAAGACCATATTGTCCATGTACAAATGAATTGTTTTAAACATATTGATAACTATGCTTTAACATTTAAAAGACTATACAAATATGATACAAATTTTCATGAAATCAACATATTAATGTCCACATCTAGAAGTAGTTAGGTTCTCAATAAAAAATAACATATAAGTGTAACCATTTATTAGTGTATCATCAAAGTTTTCATTTACATGTAAGCAAAATTAAAGGAGAAACAACCTAGGATCTTGAAGAAAATAATAGTCCCTTGGAATAGTAATTTCCAAAGTTCCTTTGGAATGTTAGATATTTCATTTTGAAATGATTTTGGCACCATATTTTCCAATTTTGAAGACAGTGCACACAACTAGTATTTATGTGCCTAGTTTTTATGTGTGTCGAGTTTAGCCTACATGTCAATCTTGCACTACACACTAAAATTAATAAATGCAATTAGAATTAACATGTTTTCTTATCCATGTGTTGGGAGTATATCTTATAGGAGATTGTAAGTATATGTAACTGATTGTAGTTTGATTTTAAATGTATATAAAGGAATGTGAATGATAGGATGGGGGTTAGATAGATAGTTAATTGACTCTTGTATTGAAATCTTAGTATTAGAGGTTATGTGAATAGGTTTCAAATCCCTTGACTATTTTATGGGATTATAAAGGGTTTTTATGGATTAGATAAGAACGATTATGTGCTCGTTCCCAACTAATTTTTTTATGTTATATATGTTGATCTAAATTCCTAATGAATGTATGTTGATTGTATTACATTATTTATTATGATTTAAATATATTATTTTAGCATTCATTATTGTATCAGATGATACAATGTCCTTGTTAGGATGTTGAACACGTTGATGCTATTGGGATTTATTGTTGAGTGTGATTTTATAATGTAGGGTTTGAATTTATCACTAATAATTGGTTTTGTTGCTAATACAAGATGAAGTTATTGCAAAAGAAAACATGGATATGTCATGGATATTATCATGGTGGGAGATACAAGACTAAAAATGATTGATAGGGAAATTGAGTTCACATAGAAAGAACCCCACAACCTATTTCACATGGATATTCTTGAAGAGTAGAAGGAGAGGTCTCTTTACTATGACCAATATGAATTTTTTCCATTGAATTCCTATTTTATTACACAAATGGATAAATAGGAAGGAAAAAATCTATACTCTCAGGTGCTCCCCAAACTAATGGTTTGGGATTAAGCAATTATCAATAGACTGAAAACTCTAGACAATAAGTGGACTTATGTAATTGTTTTTCGGTTTGATGGAGTTAAAGAAGGATACAATGTGAAATTCACTATTGAATAACATACTTTCTTTAGTGCATCTAAATGATAATTTGAGGGTGGATTGAGAGGTATACTATTGAAAGAAATACCATTGTGGATTAAGATGATATTATGAAAAATGGTGTTGGGGTTAACTGCTTGTTATAATAATTAATTAGTTTATACATTTGAATTCAACATGGGAGCCAAATGCTTGCAAGATGGTGTGTACTATATGTGCAAGCTACAAATTCTCATATTGCATTAGTTTGTCTAATTCACCTCAAAGAAAATGAAATAGCATAATTAAACTACAATTTGAAATGACATTGTGAGAAAAAAATATGCCACACCTTACAAGAAGATAAATCACACGTGAAGACAAAAAAAACCTTGAACTAAAACACACTTGCAGAAATAAATAAATGGAAATAAAATGATGCTCCATTCTCTAGTCATTGGCTCATGCAAATTAAGTAAAAATAAAAAAATCTACAACATAAATAAATTATGTAAATTAATTTACATCATAAGTTAATTAAATAAAATAAACTACATCATAAATTATCTACTACTAATCTATAAATTAATCTAATCACATACTACATAAATCATAAAACTATAATATACATAAAAATGAAAACTAAGAACATATAAATTATTTCATTGTGCTTGGACTTGAGCTCTAAGAGTCCTCCCTTATAATGAAGAAGAAACCCTCTTTTATACATAAATTTTCTTGAAACTAAAATAATAAATAATAAATGTCACATCCGTAAGTTTCTCATGTGGTTTCCACAATTTGCTAGTGATCAGTGATTCGTACATAATTCCAATATATTTAATAACAACTTATACTAGTCTTGTTTAAAAATTCCAAGATTCTTGCCAACTAGTCTTGAGTAAGAATTCCAATATTTTTGCCATATCTAAGATGGTTGATGAAATCCAAAACCATGGCATATACTGGTGGTTCCGAATTGATTAATGTGGGTCCACACAACTATCTATGAGTATCATAAATTTTCCCACAAAGTAGAAATAAATGTGGAGTAGTTTCAATTGTGTAACAACCCCAGGTTAAAAATCCATGTAATAAAGTTAATTAAGGAAAAAAATACCAAGGTCATGGGACACATATTCCAAGTTAAATGTTTGGGAAAAAAAAATAATGATGGGGATCACTTGTGATTAATTAATAGCTATGGAAATTGGCAAAGGCAATGACAAAGGCTTTGGAAAATCATGAGGTATTAATTGGTATTTTATTTATGAAAATAATGGAAAATAGGAGAAAAGGAAGGTGAAAGGTCACAGGTTGCATGTGAGGAGGAAAATGAAGAAAATATAGGCCTCAATGATAAAAAGGTTTCTAAGGATCAGTTCACAACCTTTTTGTCAGTGTGATAACCTTTTGTCAGTTTTAGCATGGAGCTCTCTCTTCTATTCTCTCTCTCTCTCTCATACTCTTGGACACTTAGATTTTTCTTGGAGCACTCTTGGAGGAGTGTGACATACCTGGGATTTGGAGAAAGGAGGCAAAGGAAAAGAAGGAAAGTGCAAGAGGACAATGGGATCACTAGCTACAATGGGTTTTGATTGCAGGTACTGATTTGCATGTATGATTTCCTTGCTAATTTTGGCATGCATGGCACATGCATGTGGTTTCTTGGTTATGATCTGTCATTGGCATGGAAGATTTCCTAGATTGAAATGGTTTTACCTAGCCTTTCCATTTCCCTGGAAAATCATGGTGTTGTGGGGTTTATCTTAGTTTTCTAGTTGGTGCTCATGTTCCTTTGGTTGTGGGTTGAGTTACTAGTTCCTGGAGCCTTGGTTTGACAAACGCTCTGGAAGCCCTGTGAAAACTTGGGTTGAGTTACTAGTCCTAAAAGCCTTGGTTGGAAAATATCTCTAGAGCTCTTGGTGGGTTGAGTTACTAGCCTTGGAATCCCTAGTTGGATGGACACTTTGGAGCTTGGCAGTAGTTGTGGGTTGAGTTGCTAGTCTTGGAAGCCTTGGTTAAAAAAATGCTCTAGAGCCTTGGACATCTTGGGTAGAGATCGATATGGTGATGGTTACTAATTTCTGACTGTGAGGTGGAATAATTGGTTAAGGGTTGAGGTGGTTTGGCCTCTGGAAGCCCTGGTTTGGTGTTCTTGGTTTATTCCATTAGATCCCATATTCATGCTTGGAATAGGGTGTGGGGTTGATTGGCTAAAAGAGAGATTTGTTTTAGCCCAATCTATGGTTGGGTGGTATGTGGAAGTCCCTGAATTGGTTGGATTTTCGTGTGTTAATGAGAGCTCCTTTTCCTTTGGTATTTCATGAGTAAATGTGATTTTCATTATGTGGATTTAATGGTTTTTTCATCATTGATATCTCTATGGTTATTCACTAGTTATAAGCATGTTTCATGACAATCTTAATGAATGGCTCTCATCATGTTTTGGTCAGTAGATGAAATATTAATGAATGAATGACCTAATAGATAATAATGTAGCTATTGGGAGGAGACATCAGTCCTCCTTGATGATTCTCAGATAAGTATGAGATATGTACGTTCAGATATGTTGTTATGACCTATAGATTACATGCTTATGATATGTTTCACAAAATTCCTCTCATTGATGTTAGAGTTTAGGTCAATTCCTTATTCAAGTGTTTATATTATTATCCTTATTTCATTGTTATTTATCAATTTTGGAAGTTTCGTGCAGAGGCCTGAATCCTTGCACTGAAAAAGTGGCTTAGAATTTAGGGTTGTTGGCACAAAAAAACCTAAAAAAGCCCACAGTCGCATGGATGCCTTGTTGTGGGAGATACCGTTAAACATTCTGTTTTCAAATTCCCAACTCTATATCTGAAGTGTCGTCCTTTGTGTCACTTCCATCACAAATGTCGTAAAGCGACAAAAGCCATGTAAACTCATTCTCCATGAATTATATTCTCAACACATCCCTGAAGAGATGGAGAACTAATGCCTTGAAGTAATTCTAGAAAAACTTGTGAAAAACCCTAATTTGCAAGGATAATGCTACTTTTAGTAATAAAATCCTTATAGGTAACCTTTTGTCTAACTAGTGACTAGCACTGGTAGTGCGACTTTTGATAGGAAATTCGTGTTGATCCTCTTTAGGCAATTTTTTGAAAAATGGAGTAGAAGCTTCTCTTAATAGAAGCCTCAAGAATAGTGAGTTGGTAGTTGTTAGATAAATATATAGTCAAGTACCCCCATTTAGAGCCCTTGATCCTACCTTTAGGGATCTTATCTTTGGGATAAGGACCTTCTTCCCCCGTTGGTGGATCTCTAACCTCCTCTCCATCATTATAAAATTCTTCACTTTCCTTAATAGGTTGGCCATTACTGGTTGCCATTCTTCTGCTAATCATGCTTAGATGCTGCCATTCTGGTGAGAGAGGAAATGAGAGCTTGTTAAATTTGGCTTGGACTTGGAACCATCCTAAAGGAGGCCTTTAACATTAAGGCACTAGTTGTATGCTTCCCTCAATGATTTAACCATTAATACAAAACATGTTTTACTTTCGATAAGCTTGTCTATGATAGTTTGCTTAGTACAATACTCCTTAATCTGTTGTATAACTTACATTTGAATACATATGATATGATCTCTCTTATTGTTGTCTTTGATCGCACTTGCAAGTATTTAGACGTAAGGAATAATGAGGAGCAAGCCTAGGAGCTATGGGATTAGGAACATCATCAAAGGTTGAATGCATAGAAGAGAGGTAGGCTAGGGAAGCTTGCTTTTTTTGTCATTCTGATCTACGTTAGGGAAGCTTGCTTGTTTTGTCACGGTTGTTACTAGACCCACACATTGGGCTAGGGGGATCGCTTCTATCCGTAGAAGGGATTGCCTAGTTAACAAATTGGTAACTCAGCTGGCGAAGCCTACACCCTTTTCATCCTCCTTTCATTTTTTTCATTCCCATTAAGTTTTTCCAACTATCGAAAGACCTTGTCTTTGGATTGATTTTCAGTTTGTACTTTGAATTACTGTTGTCTTAGGTTATCAAGTCTAGAGTTTCTTCTCGAGTCTTTCTTGTTTTCCATAAAATTTCCTCACTCAATGTGTGTTTTATCAGTGATAGTCATGCTAACAACGCTTGTTTTTACCTGTACAGTTGCACTGAAAACCTTGTCTTCCACTATTTACCCACGCTAAAGACCAGTACAAATTTTTCTATGAAAAGCAGTGCTGCCAACACGGGTTTTGCTATGAAAAGTAGCGTTGATGACCTAGTCAGCACAAGTTTTACTATATAAAGTAGTGATTGTCCTTGAATGTGAGAATTTTTAGGGTCTTTGCTGAAAACTCTAGTGTGTCCTAATCTCTGAGGTCATTTCCCAACTTTGTGTGCGAGAGATTCTGTCTGTTTGCTTTCAATTTCTTTATGGTGTGAAAAAGTCAATCCCGTACTTTAGGTGGTAAAAGTGAAATTTTGATTGAGTTTTTGATGTTTTGAGTAAATTAAAATCATTGTTTGTTGCTTATATGATTGGGGAAATACCGATCTGTTGTTGATTGAGCATTAGTAGTTCTTTTGCAATCATAAAGAAATTAATCTTGCATATATTTATTTTTCATTTCAAAATTTTACTTTTCGTAAAAGTGCATTAGATTAGTTGCATTGAAAAGTTATTTTTTTTAGATTCATCATTGAAAATAGATTACATTTTTCAGTGATTGAAATATAAAGAGTGAATTAGGTGCATTAAATAATTCAAAATGAAAAGAAAAGCATAATTCATATAAGTTCATCTTAGGAACACTGAAAATTAGTTCTACTTTTTGGCATTGCATTTGGAAAGTGGAAGTGAAAGATCTAGTTAGGAAATATTTATTTGCTACATTCTTCATTGTTGCATTATTGTTTGAATATATTCCCTTACTAGATTAGCTTTCATCGAAACGGAAATAATCATTTTCTCATGATATTTGCATCTTAGGTGTTCAGGTGACAATGCTTTGAGCCATAAAATCGAAACAAAACTTAAGATAAACATTAAAATTTACTCAATTAATGATCTAAAATGTTGGGAAAACATGTTAATTCTATGCAAGATCCCTCATCAGTAATAAAATGTGTTTAGGATCATCTCAAATTAACCAAATTGTGAAGTATTATGTGCCAAATATTGAGTGTATTTTATGAGCAATGTATGAGGTTAATTAACTGTTTTAAAACACATATACAACAAGTAAAATTGTAGAGAAATAAAACACAACAAACACATAACACAAAGCTAATAAAGGAGTTCACCCCTCCTAGATTACATCTCCTTGGACTTGCTTTAATGGCTAGGCCTCCTTGGATTGATAGCCAATTCTATGATTAAATGCACATGAAGTTCTCTAATGGCTTTGAAACCTACTCCATTGGATTCAAAAGACCCAAAAACCCCAAAAATGACCTTCCATGCTCTACAATTGGACTTCAGCTGATCTAGGATTGACCTCCTCTCGTTGTGGCCCTAGGCTTCCTTCAACTTCAACGTAGAAAAATCATGTAAAAAAATTCCTTTCTGCCTCTACAACCTGTTCCATTATGTTCATCACATTCAAATCATCTAGGAATGACTCTTTCTGAGCCAAAATTGGTTGAAACTGCCAAAGTTATGGCTTCTTCAGATTTCTTAGGAAATCTCCATTAAATCAGGAAAAACTACAGTTAACTGCACCAACAATGGAGGACTCTGGATTTAACAGACCCACCAAATCTTCCTCCAACCTAATCTAAAATTAATTAACAGTTAAACAGGTGTTAATTTTTGATAATCCTGCTTAGCGCATTAATCTGGTGGTTAGCATAAAATGCTAGTGGTTAAGGTAATATCGGTCACATGTGTGATTAAGTCTAGCGGTTAATGCTAGTGGTTAACTCCAAATCCACCTGAGATTAACATTAAATGTTAGCAGTCAGTGTTTTGAGGTTGATCACATGCTAGCGGTTACTGCTAGCGGTTAACTCCAAATCTCAATGCATTTAACATTTAAATAGCAATGGCGCCCTTTACATGCTAAGACATAAGGTTGTGATATGGTGGTAAGACATGGCACTTGTTTAGGCGAGGTTACAGGTTCAACTCCCCGACCTACCATATAAACTTTTAACCGACCTTTGAGAGGGCATGACCTCTGGGCTTGCCATGTATCACCCTCTCATTGGTCCACATCTGATGCTCTAAACCAATACCAAGCTGACACTTGTCAAATTATGATTGGGCCACCTATGGGAATATTTAAAGAATATTCCTTGGAATATTATTCTGCTGATTGGGCTGTACAGATTCCTAGTCAGCATCCCAGTCAACCTGTACTAAAATTTGCATGTTTAACCAAACGATCAGAATGCAATATCCTTCTCATACTAACTCTATTTTGAGTGAAACAAGTTGCATTGGAAATGTATCACTGAGACGGACGTAGTCATTTAGGTTTTGATTAATTCTGAGAACTTTCATTTTTGAGCAAATTTTTGCCCCTAATCTAGATTCCAATCAATTAACCTAAGGAGAATTTGAAAATTAACAAAAGCATTTAGAGGTCTAGGCTAGAGACATGTTTTGTTGTCTATAAGCCTAGTAGTTGTCATTATCTTCCAGCGTTGTATCATGGGGGTGATATCTTGTTCCACATATGGAAGTATATAGGATCATTTTCTAGTACTTTTGGGTATATCATAGGTGCTCCACGTATGGAAAGTATATTGTAACATTCTCATCAAACGATTACACATTAGACAATGCTAGCATGAAATTGTGTTCCCCATACCGTCGTGTATATATTGGGAGATCCCACTAGGTTTCTATCCTTTAGCCATAGGTAATCAAGTCAGTCGCCTTGTAGACGTGATACACCGAACACAACATTCGGGGAGATTGGTCAATGTACTTTAAGTCCTTGGTTATGCAAAGGTGTATATAACAGTTCACAGATACTTTCTAAACCCTTTTGCCTAGTTACCCTTTTTTGATTTATTAGTTGTTAATTTCTAAAAATAAACTGATCGCGAAATAATAGTTCTTCATATGGAAATACTCCTTAGTAGATCTTAGGTTGAGACTAATGGTAATAGTTCCTAATTCTACCAACCAAGGAAGCCCCTCTGACAGGAATCCTAGTCCTTTTCCTTCTTTTGGAAATGTTGGTGCTCCCTATGGTTTTCTAGTTTGGTTATTTTCAACCCTTATGGTTCCGAATGTCCAAACTGCTCCTCAGCCAAACTCTCCATCGCCTGAGCAGTATCAGCTTCCAGTTGATCTTAAAGTTGACCCTTTAACTTCTTCTTGTCTGATCTTCTTTCTATTCTTCCTCTTTGTCTGGTGAAAACCCGCAATCTAGTAACAAGGTGGATAAGAAGAAGAAGAAAAGGAAGATTAAGAAGAAGAAAAATAAGCAAAATTCCAACCAAGAAGTCATTGCTACCAATGCAGCTGATGTTAAAAAATATTTTGATCAACCTCTTAAAGTAAAATTCCCTTGCAAGATTTTTAAGGGTGACCATCTTCTTCGAGAATGTCTGGGTATTCCCAAGATATTATAAGTGTGGTCCGCAGGTTCATATCAACCTTTGTCATCAACTCTGGAGATCATGTTGGTGATAAACCTTCAATTCGTGATAGTAAAACACATGGGAAAAATGGGAAAGTTAAATTTCCCTATAGGTTATGTGAATGGAATCATCCTATTCACCTTTGTCCTTGTATCGACTATAGGGAGAGGGTCCCCTGGAGTCAATTTTGTAAACAATTTTTCTATGATTTTAAAGTCTTCACATTTTTAGGAGCAGAGTGCGCAGGTCGATAGGAGTGAAAGGGGATTTAGGAAGGTTAAAGACCCTTGGTTTATTAGGAATTAAGTTGTTTTGTGACCTGCCCATGGTTCATGGACCATGGTATTGTAATAGATAATAATATAAAAAGGAGTCATAGAGATTCATAAGAGATATCCAGAATCTATCTATGTGTGAATGATCTAAGTAAGAGAAGTATGTTTTTTGTACTTAGGTGAAGGGGAAGGCTCTTGCAACTGTGTGCGTGGAAACCTTGGTAAGTTCGCAGTTGAGTGTGCGGGCCCCTGTAGCTGTGTGCGCATGGTTGAAAGAGTATGTAATTGAAGATCTAAGCATAATAAAGGTGGTTTTGGAGCATCAACTATGTATCTGTGTGTTATTGTTTACTTCTGAACTACTATATATTCACTCTGTGTACTACAATTTATCATGAATAATACTTAATAGATATGCGAAATGGATAAATCTGTTCAATTACTTGATGTTATGAATGTTTAGAACAATTAGCGAAGAGTTTGGATTTGTTATTTGTTAGTTACTGTAATTTTTATAGCTCCAAATCTCACTATTATGGTTTGTGATGCTGCACTCATGGCCTAGGGCAACCCCTCCTTCCAGACCTGGTCCTAAATTTAAAAAACAGTGTTTTATTCCTTGTACACGACATTGCCCTAAGTTAAACGCGTGTATATGCGGGTAGGCATATACCCAACCTACGTATATGTATTAAAACACTTAAAAAAATATAAAACTCCTTATTTTCGGGCGGAGATCTTAGGCTTTACCTGCTGATCACCTGTTAGTGCCCGTGGCCCAACTGTTCCCAACCAACTCCTAACTAAAAAACTACTTTGGGAGTGGTATAAAAAGACATCAAAGGGAAGGCCTAAGGGAGGAGAGAAGAGAGAGAAATGTTATTATACTAAGATTTTTCCCCTGACTAGGTCTGAAGACCCTTGTGCCTTCTACACTTCCCCCATTTATACAGGAAACCCTTGTTTCCTTGTGACTTGATGTTCATCCACTAGTTATGGCATCATGGAGTGAGTATTGGAAGGAGATATGCTAAAGTCTTGAGGTTGGACGGATCCGAAAAGAAGCTTTGCTTGGAGCCTGCGAAAGGTTATTCAGGTGATATTACTCCTTTTGTACATTCTATTTGTCTATAATAAAGAAACACGTCTTGGTTCCTGATATGCTTCTTCTTTATGTTTATGATGTTCATGTTTGAATTTCATATGTGAATGGTTGTTTAAAGTTCATAACTAACTTCCTTCTTTTATAACATAAATATGATTTCTTTATAAGTCTTTGTCCATATACTGTTGTATTCTTTGGAATTGGTTGTTTTGCAGAAGGAGCGAAAGGGACTTGAAGAAGGGTTTGGACCCTTGAGGAACTTCTCGAACGTAGGACCTGAGATACGCCCTTCTTACTTTAGAATTTACTTTTAATAGCATAATGGATGTGCGAATGTGTGTTTCTCTGTTTAGACAACTTTCAGTCTGCTAGGGTTTCCACCCAAAAGCCCTAGGGGAGCAAATCCCTCAACAAAATTGGGGACTCCACTGGGGAAAACACTCTTGTTGTTCCTAGTTTGGGTGTTTGTCAAGCCAATCAGGGCTCAATTGCTTGTTGGTTTGCTGTTACTGTCTGGTATGTTCTTGAATTCTAAGTTTTGCTAGTTTCTTCAGTTTGTTTTTTATTTTTCTTGAAATCTTTCATATACGTTGTTTTCCTTAGTTACAGAAGCGTACGTATGCTTGTTTCCTGAAGTAAACCCACGTATAGGCAGGTTTCCTCAGGCACAGTCGCGTATACACGCAATTTGCACATAAGTACAGTCGCGTATATATTGCAACTTTCAAGATTTATAAATTTTTGTGTCTCTGAAGGTTTGTCTGGTGGTTTGATTCAGTTTGAAACAGTCATTTTGTCAGTATCAGTTGTTTGTTTCACAACAAGCGTCTTACTTCGATTTCTCTCTGATTGTAAGGAGTATTAGTCTTGTTTTGTGTTTGCAAGCATCATCGTTTTTTTTCTAAAAGCACGCAAGATTTCTTGTTGGAATCTTGGCTACTCTGATTTATCAGAGCAGAAAGATTGTTATCAATCTTTGTGTTGGATTTGGTTTTTAGTGACTTTTTGTTTGCTTGACAAAACCGCTTTTTGTGACCATCCACTTCTTTGTTTCATGAAAGCTGTCAATTGATACTTTCTTGAAATTGTCTTTTTGATCTTTTTTGGTCTTTGTTACCAAAGCTTTCATTGCTTCTTTCGATTGTTAAAAAGCATATTTAAACACATTTGTTTTTGTTGAGTTTTCATCCATTGTATGGTGTCAGCTTGCAAAAGTGGTTGTTGCTAATTGTTTCAATCGCAAAGTTTCAGTTTTGTTGAGAGCATTTTTGAAAAGACTTTTTTGTTGCTACTTTCAAGAAAACTTTTTGAAAGACTTTGTTTTGCTTTCTTGAACTTGTTTTTCATTTAGTTTCCTTTTAGTGAAAGAAAGTTCTTTATGTTTGTCTTGAGTTTTGTTTTTAGTGTTTAGACGAAATGAATAGTAGCATCTCATATTCTATCTAGACATTCTAAGTGGCAAAAGAAAATTTGATAAGCAAAGCAACTTTCATTTCTTGTTTTTAGGGTTGTTTTGAATCTTGCATCAAGCATATAGTTGTTGCATTAGGATAGATTTGCATCCCTTTAGGCATACATAGTTTTGTTAACTTTTGAGTGTGAAGTGTGAATTAACGAAAAGAAAAGGAAAGTTTGTTTCATTAGAAGTTTTCCTTGAACCCTATAGAAATTACTCTTCATCGAAAAACAAAGACAAGTGCACATGCATATAGTCAAGTTTTATTAATTTCTTTTGCATCGAAAAAACACCACTAGTTTCACTTCCATCATCCCCTGACTTAAAGAACAACCCATTTTAAAATCAAGCGCTAACTAAAATTCACTAGAACGTTTTCTTTTAAATTAAATACACCAACAAGTTTTAGGATTTTAGGGCCTTGGATTAGGCAAGTGGAGAGTTAACTCTCCATGTTACACAGTAAAATGTCACTGCCATCATGTCAGTCTCCCTACTGTGCTATAAACCACATTCACCTATGCTCATGCTCCTCAAAATGGCTAAAAACCCTCTTTTCCTAAGTTAAATGAATCATCGCGTCTGTTTATTTAATAACCGCGCTGACAGGCGGAGGTCAGTGTTACTGTTGCGCTGCCAGCGCAGAAGCACACGTCTTTTCCGCACTGGTCCCATTTTACGAACAGCGCACCCTCCGTTTGTCCTGTTGAGCACTGACCGGACCTCCTCTATAGTTGATCTGCGATGTCAGCGTGTCAATTCAGTGTCTCACCCGCGCTGATCCTGTTTGGGCGAAGTTGTTCTAACAACCAACCTTCTAGATCCCTCCAGACTTGGTTGTTAGCATTGTTGAGGTCGCCATCCTTTCTCTGGCATGTCTGTTCGACTGACCATCCACTTATCTTGGGGGAAAGCTCATCCTTTACCTATTCATGGAGACTTCTTCTCCTTTATAAGCCTCCTCCATTGCCCATGAGCAGCTAGTTTGGAACATATAGACTTTGATTGAGGAATTCTTAGTGCATTAGTGCTGCTCTTTGTAGGCATTTGGTGTGTTGTGTGAGGATTTCTTTGAGCTTGAGGAAGGTCATGAGCTTGTTTCCTTGTATGTGAGAGAGAGACCTCTTTGACTTGGGAGATTTGCTTCAAAGGTGAATGCTTGGAAGACATGCTGGCTGGACCCCCTAGAGAAGGACTCAGCGTCAGAACTCCGGTTGTACCTTACTCTATTTTTAAAGATAGATGACTACTCTTATGGTTCCATTTACATTTGTTCAATGAATGATTAATGCAAATTGTATCTTTCCTGACTGATACATAGTTGTTGTTAGTAGATTTTACGCTTTTGTTTGCTCTCTTTTGCTTGTGTAGGTGTTCGTCCGCGAGGATAGCGGAGAATTGTGATCGGCTGGAGCGAAGGAGCGAGAGGATCATCTCTTCGACAAACATAGCATTGGGATCCAAGTAGGTTTCTTTTATCCACTTGTTAATTACAACTAGGAACCTGCAGTGTAGCATTGTTTGATTGTTGCTAGACCCCTGTTGGGCTAGTAGGGATCGCCTCTATCCGTAGAGGGGATTTACCTCGCCAACAATTTGGCCTCCGCTGGGGAGGCCGCTTGTCTCTTTGTATGTCACCTTTGTTTTGATTATTGCTCCTTTGTCAAAGTTTTGGGGATTGTTTTGGCTGTTGGTTTGTTTCTAGGTTCGCCCTAGGGGCTACCTTAATTGCCTTGAAAGCCTATTGTTTTGGTTTGGAAGTTTTTGTTCAAATTGATTTGCTTTTCAGCCTCAGCGCGTTTTATTTTAAAACAGCTGCGCTGACATCGCATCCTGTCTTCTTTGTTGTCTCTGTCATCGCGCTTGTATATTCAGACAGTTGCGCTGACCTGGTTTTTTGG
>APFE031603512.1:0-11763 GCA_000404065.3 Pinus taeda | reverse complement strand
GAGATGGTGGTTACCACCTGCGTTGAAGGTTGCATGGATTGTGATATGATCCCAAGGAACTTGTGGGAGTTATATTGGTGGCTGGGAAGCATGAGTTGAAATAGCTCTTGGCCAACACTAGAGGTGGAGATCGAGGACGTTGGGGAGAAGTTGCATGTTGACAAGATGAAAGACAAAATCAAAGCCTCATGCCTAGATAACCACAACGTGAACATGGACATTCATGAGGCTGAGATCAGGCAATAGATAAGGCTGAGAACATGCGTTGTAGCCATAGAATCATAGTGGAGCAACAATGAATAGGGTGGACGAAATGGTGGCTCCATTCAGATTACAATGAATATTATTGTGAAGGATCCACATAGTTGGTGCATGTTCAAATCAGGTTGGGGTCATTATTAGCCCATGAGATGTGCATAAGCGGGCAAAAGGCCATACAAGATGTCATGGTGTCTCAGGAAATGCACCTGCGCATGGATGAGTGGAGAAGATTATACCAACTACTAGTAAGATGTAGCAGGCCATCGACTGGATAGAGGTCGCTTGACATGAGGTTGGACTTTTTCAGCACCCTATCAATTCAGAGACTTGAGAGGTTTGATCGACATCAGCGTGAGTATAGCATTGTAGGGATAACAAGTTGGTTCAAATTTTCTAGTGGCTTGCATAAGCTGGATGCAAGACTTTTACATGGAGATCGGTTTCCAATTCAAGAGTTGAAGATTACTATGAGAATTGAAGGATGGGTTCAATGGCATTGGCTGTAGCGTATGGGTATCTCATAAATCACATGTTTGAATTTCATGGTGGCCACACGATTTTGTGTGGTGTTGCTGGTGATCGGGTTAGCAGTTGAGCTTCCTAGGTCTAGATGGAAAAGAAATGATAGGATTTCAATATTGTGGAATGAAAGAAACAAAAAAATATGTGATTCCCCATGGGCCCACAACTGCCAGAAGTAACATCGTAATGTTTCACAAAGAGGCAATGGTGACATTAATCTTGTAGGGAATGCATTAACCAAATGATATGCAAAGTGTGTTGGTACATGTTTGAGGAGAGCATCAGGAACATAATGTGTCAAGGCTAGAGGATGGAAAAAGGGAGCAACAATGGATGAAAGAAAGAGTCAAATTTTTGCATGTAAATGGGCATATTACTGTAAGACTTGGCAAGGCATTTGAACGCCTGGATAATTACCACTAAAGTTTGTGCTAGGCCTAGGTGATGGGGGGATGTAGGGTTAACAGATAGCTTGGGTAAAAACTTTGAGGAGGGAATGTTAGGTAAATTGACTTGGGGTTAGAGTCAAGGTTGACGTGGTTAAATAATGGTAGTTTGTGGGCACATGGTATTGTGTACCCATGGTTTCTACCCATGGTATTGCATGTAGTGAAGCCTATAAAAGGTTGGGAAGACTTCATTGTAAGGTATGCCAATGTAGTGAGTGGTGAAGGTTCACTTCCCGAGGTTGGCCAAGGTTTTGGCCAAGGAGAATGAAATTTCATTGGGTTGGGTTTTTCCCAGGAGAAATATTTTGTTCATTATTTGTATGTTTTACATAGTTAATGCTCTTTGGTTAAATTTTTCTGCAAGGATGCAAGTCAATACTAGCAAGACCAAAATAATGATTTTATCTAATTAATGGAAGTAGAGCCAACAAACGTTCATCTTTGAAGGCAACATTCTTGAAGAAGTAAATGAGTACAAGTACCTCAAGATTGATTTCAACAATAAGATTATTTGGGAGGACTACAGAAATAAGATAATTTTAGGAGTGTGGAAAACATTATATGCTCTACAAAACATATGTAGTGAGGCAGAGTTATGGGATTGGAAAATGATTAAAGTGATTTTTGGACTCCTAGTTTGTCCAGTGATGCCATATGGGTGTGAATTGTGGACTATCAATACCCTCGTCTCAAAACGGAAACAAATTGAGAAAATCCAAAATGCTTGACCATGAGCAAGTTTAAAATAAAAAGTTTGGTTCCGTATGAGATAATGTTGAGTGAAACAAGAGCAACTTCCACTCAAGCAATTGCTATGGTTTGGCTCATAAGATATCTAAAAAGAATTGAGAAAATGGGAGTAGGTAGATGGCCTAATGTTATCTTCAATGAAGGCATGAGTGAAAGAAAGAAAACATGGATGAGACAAAACTACATATGGATTCAAAAATTGAATATCTACCTAAATGCTTTTCCCGCAAATAGTAAGGATCTAAAGAATTTTGTTAAGGAGAAGTTTCGTAAACATGTATGGGGAAAAGAGTTGAGTAGAAATAAGAAGTATTATGTTGAGGAATTCAACCCTACGTGTGATCTTCAACAAAAAGAATACATTGGAGCAACATTTCGTGGAGGGAAAAGGTTATTATTACACAATTAAGAACCAACTTGCATCAACTTCAGTGTGAAACATGACAGTGGAAAAGGCCTAACGGAGCGTGGGAAGAATGGGTGTGTACATTTTGCATCTCTGGGGAAGTGGAATTGGAAAAAAACATTTCATTTTGGAATGTGATGCGTTTAGAGACATCACAAAAAGTTATGGGAATATGTCAACATTGGTTCCTTGGTATTGTCTTTTCAACAAGGGGACTGTTAGAAGGTTGGGCCAACTCACCATCAATTTGAATAAAAAAAAGATTGAATTGCAAAAGGTGAAAGATAGGGAACTGGTGGTTCCCTAGGCTATTTTTAGTCTTGTGGATGTTAAAATATCATTTCATATTATGATATTTTTCTTTTTCCTTCTAATGGAAGTGTTGTTCTAAAGTTTAGTTATAAGGTGAAGTAACAAAATTTTAAAGGTAAAATTTAGTTATAAGGTGAAGTATTGATATTTTAAAGTTAATGTTTAAATTATCCAAAAAAAATGTTTTGTGTAATGTTTTAGAAATTACTTTCATAATTATTATTATGAATATAGGGTTATATTTTTGGAGGAAATCAATTGAATCATTCACAACTTCTCTTTTTTTACTTGCAACCATATTTACAGGGAAATGAACACAGCAGTTGACAACATTTCAAAGGAATGCCTCAACATGGACGAGGGCCCATGGAATGTTATAGAACAAAGAGATGCACGGGGCTATGAGTTTTTTCATCGACCATATAGGGACTTCCCTCAAGGAACAATAATTTAACACTAGATACATTTAAATAATATGTGTTTACTTGGAGTACTCTTTCTACCTTTCAACTTTACTGATTGCACTCTTTATGTTTATTTTTCTCTTCCAGGGACAATCAATCTTTTGGTCACCTATGTTTTTTTTTTTTTTAATGTTGTCTAGAATGAAATAGGAGCTCTTTCCTCTCATGAGCTCTCATGAGTGTTTTTTTTATTGTCTTTTCTGATACATGACTACATGCGAGATGTGTATCTCAAGAATTTAATTTTCAATCATTTCTATGAATGAAATTATGATTTTTTTCATACATAAAGGAAGAGGAAGAAGTACATAGGGTTATTTACAATACATAATCAACAAAGTTGTTAATGTGCATACACAAAATTGAGAAGAAAAATATTAATGTGAAACAAAATCTCAAGTTATAAATATGTTTGTAATGTCACATCCATAACAATCACATGTCAAAAATGACTCACAATACATGACACCAAAATAGTTACCAAAGTTAGCACCAAATTGAATGAGTATGTTGTCACATCAACCTAGGAACTTGCACTCCAAAGCCAACTTCCTTATGGGGGAAATTTTGGTGCAATTAAT
Source organism: Pinus taeda (assembly GCA_000404065.3). Lineage (NCBI taxonomy): Eukaryota > Viridiplantae > Streptophyta > Pinopsida > Pinales > Pinaceae > Pinus > Pinus taeda. The sequence goes on along the minus strand of APFE031603512.1, from coordinate 8,018 downwards.
GCTTTATAAACCAATTTCATCTTCCAAATGCATGTGGATTTATTCACAACATACATGATAGTTTTTAACATCACATGGATAACAACTACAAGTCAAAGGCAATCTATAATGCATGACAAAAATCACCATCATATCTTTAATGACTGAGTAGCAAGGTGGGACCAACGATGTTAATTTGTAATTACATCACACAAGGAAAAACTACAAGCCAAAGAGAGCCCACAAGGCATGATATCGATATTAATGGTGATATTAGTATTGGATCAAGATAGAGTGTTGTCTTATTAACTTAGAAACTTGCACCACAATGATAACTTCCATTGGGGTGAAGCTCTTGGCATGAGTAATGCCACGTAAACTATTTACTCAATGTTAGCTCATTAGCGAAAACACGAGTTTCAATGTTCATTGAGGGACAACAGTTCAAAATCCTAGAAGCAGTGCAATCACCTTGGCCAAGAGGTCGAATTCTTGAGGATCAATCATTTTTTTCTGAGAGGGACAAATTTTTTAATCTCTCCAGATCGAGGGTTTGCAGAGGCAAAGAAAGCAACCAGTATTTTTCACAGAGCAGATCTCCAGCTTGACGCAACAGTTTTTCAGCAGCAGAACTAGCGTTGGGAGGAAGAAGAGCACACACTAAGGGAAATTTTTCCTCAGCAAACTTCTAGTCTCAAGAAGTTTGAATTCCCTTGTAGATCAACAGTCGTTGTGAGTAGTTCTTCTCAATCTAGAAGGGAGTGTGAATAGCCTAACAGTAGCAGAGAAGAAGGGAAGAAGAGATTTTTGACATCACGAGTAGCGACTGAGTAGCAGCAGTGGTCGAGTAACAACATCTGAGCAACAACCAAGTAACAATAGCTGAGTGACGATTGAGTAGCAGAGGCTGAGCAAAGGAAAAGAGGGAGATTCCTGTTTATTTTCTAGTTTTTTAGTTTCACATATTTTGCAGCTTTTTAGAGATGGCCATACGAGATTGCCATAGGAGGCCGTGTGAGTTAGCCATAATGCAGATTTGGGTAGTAGATCGACTTCTAGTTGCCAGATATAGGTACCAGAGGAAGTACGAGTTGTCTATTGCAGGTTTCAAAGTGAAGAAAGGTCCCAATAAGGGACAAGGCTTAAAAGGAGATAGTAAGGCACTAGATCCAGGAGGAGGAGTAAGGGAATACAATGTGCCAGAGGGAAGGGTCCTTGAGGAATCCACCTCATGGATTATTACTGGGCTACAGAGGCCCCCAATATTTAGTAGCAGGATGGATTAGTGACAGTTGATGCAGTCAGATACCAAAGTGACGGATGCAGAGTGAAGTTGCAGTCAAATACTAGACAACACAACAGTGTAGAGTGGCACAATGCAGAGACAACAATAACGCAAATGCCTCAGTGACAGTGCAGATACTAGCAACAGTCAAATACTCGGGTGATAGATGTTTCATACTGATAACAATTGATTCAATATTTAGGATGCTTTTTAGTTGCAAATGATGCATTTGCAGCGTCAACAGATGGAGAGGAAGTTGCAGTGTAGATGCAGTGTTGGAAACAATTTTGCAGGGTCAACAACAACACAGATGCACTATATATCAGAGTTACGCAGTAGTTGGTGGGAAGCAACATCCAAACATCAGCAACGTGCCAGGAGATGATGCAGAGACATGGTGTTGCTATAGGGGCAACAATGCTAGAACACATTCTTTGCTAAGAGGGAGTGATAGTTTTTGTAGCATCGGATGTGTTCTAGCCACAAAATTTTGTGGAGAGGCTAGAATACATGAGATATCCAAAACCCATAAATCATTTCTAGAAATTCCACCTAGAAATGACTTAATTAGATTATTAGTCATTTTTTAAATATTTCCTAAGTCTAATCTTAAGGAATATGACTAATTAATCAGAATTAATTAAGTTATGGTGTGAATCTTCTAGAAACTCACATGGATCGACTTCAAGTTAATCCTAGCCATAGATTAATATCTAATATTGGTCATTGAAGTCTCAACAAAGGATTATAAGAAGAAGTCGATGGGAACTTGGAGAACACACTTGGAGAGTTCGATTTCACTAGCATATCGATTTCCAAAGTAGAAGCACTTAATTACCAGAGAGATCCAGAGATCGAAGCAGTGTGTGAGGGGCACGGACAATGATCAGGAGGAAATATTTTCTAGATCTGGAGAGGCAACAACAACAGGGCTGAGTTATCCTAGAGAGGCAACTCTGAAGGACAACACAGTTGCTTTAGCCAGGCAATGCGATTTGATTGGAGGAAAAATTGTTCTTAGTTCTAAAGGCCAGGAAGAAATCCCAAAAGGCTGGAGAGAGGATTTCCTCAGCATCCGAAGGTAGAACGACTTCATCAAAGCTTAGTCTGAGGCAAGTCATCCAGCTAAATACACAGAGTAGTGCAGAGGCTGACGTAGAGCTCCAGGAGGCCGTGTTTTGGTAGGCAAAGCCATGCCAGAGACTACTTGTGGGAGAAGGGTAATTCCCTTTAGTATTTTGCCTAGATTTTATTGTTGTTTGGATTTCCAATTAGGAGTCCATAGATGTACTCAAATTTCACTACTACATAATAAAATAAAACCCTCATTGTTGCACCAATTTTCCCGACTTGGTTTTTTCCAAGGACATTTGTCCAAAAATAACTGTGTAAATATATATGTGTGTGTTAGCATTTCTTCTAGTGTTTATTTCTTCTGCATTTTATTTGTGTAGGTTGCAGTGTGATTGATTTAGTATTTGTTGTAGCACGCAGTAAATAAATTGTTAAAATTAATTTAACAATTAGGCGAATTATTTCTAGTTGTTGTAATATGATTCCGGGTTTTGGAATTTTCACAACATAGATATAAATGACACACACAAATTACTACTATAGTCATGGATAAACATATATGATTATATAACGAATATGTGAATATGAGTTAGTGGTGTTTCTTACTTATATGTAATTAAGTTCTAGCAATGTAGTCATTTTGGCATGTTTTATCATGTTCATTATTAGAAATTTCCATGTTGAATCCATTTTTGCGGTATTCATGGATGTGTCTAATATGATTCATGATAACACATACATTAACTTGTACATTAGAAATATGTGCATCATATTGAATTACAACTCGATCCCAAACCACATTTTGCCAACTAATTTATCACAATTTTTAACCCTATACAATTAATTGTTGCAAACATATTCTTCATAAAACAAAAGAGTTGTAATGGAAAACACACAAATTTAAACAAATATTTTATCATGGAAACACAAAACAACGAAAACCAACAAGACTTTTTTCATCATTTTTCTATACAGTATTACAATACAATATATACCTCGCGACATACATTAATTTCCAATTCAGTCGTATTTCCTTAATCGAAACTACAAAACTACCATGCGCCATAATATCTCTTTTAGCAAAACCATGGGCCCAAAACCTACTAAAGATGGACACAAAAATTTGCCTAATTTTTTTTGGAGGCATTCTCCCAAACCTTGTGCAGGGGAGGCTCTGGCCCCCCTGTATACTCCCCAACCAAGGAAACCTAGAAGCCCCTCCTAGCCCCCCCTTATGTTCGTGTTGCATATAAGTCATGAATATCTTTTACTAAAATCTTTAAACTCTAACCCTAACATTGTGGTGTTAAAAGAAGACAAATGAGGGGCCACTGTCATCATGAACAAATTTGACTACAATGAAAAAATGTTGGATCACCTAAACAATAGTGGTTGCTACAGAAAACTTAATAAGAATCATGTAAACATAATCCTAAAGATGTATGCAACTTAATCAAAACAATCAAGACACATGACAACAAAAACCTATTAGTTAGCAATCCTTACACCCCTAGGATTTATGGTTCTTCGAAAACTCACAAAGAAGGGACCCCCCTTAGACCTATAGCAAATACTATTGGTGGGCCCACATATCATCTTGCAAAGCACCTAGCCAAGAAAATAAAACCCCTAGTTGGAAATATTGATTCCTTTGTCAAGGACTCTACCTATTCATTGAAGAAATTAAGAATATCAAGCTAGATCAAAATGACATTTTGGTAAGTTTCGATGTAACTTCACTTTATACCAACATCCCCATTGATGGTGTTATGGAGGTTATCCGAAGAATAATTGACTTGACATATCAAAGTTAATTGAAATTTTCCTAAGATCCACCTTCTTTAGTTTCATGGGTGATGTTTATGAACAAACTTATGTTGTAGCTATGAGGTTTCCTTTATCCATAATTATTGCCAATTTATTCATGGAAGACTTTGAAGCAAAAGCCCTAAATACTTCACCCTTAAAACCAAAATTATGGAAAATATTTGTTGATGACACTTTTATCATATGGCGTCATGGAAGAGAAACCTTAAAAACTTTTAAGCAACACCTCGGTAGTTTGTCTTCATCCATTAAATTCACCATGGAGGTTGAGGTCAACAATAGCCTCCCTTTTCTATACATCCTCATCATCAGAAATCCCTATGGCTCCATATTAAACCAAGTTTATCGAAATAAGACTCATAGCGAACAATATCTTCATGCCTCTTTCCATCATCATTCCACCCAAAAAATGAGAGTCCTTAATACTTTGACCACCAGAGCTCTGAGAATATCAGATAAGGAACACTTAGAAATGGAAAAATAACATCTTATAAAAATATTTTTAAAGAATGGGTACAACATACGTCAAGCCATTAAAGCTATAAGCGATGCAAACAAAAGACATAGGAATATTAATATTTTTGATAATATTGTTGGCAAATTTTACCTCCCATACATTTTGGGGACCATTGATAAAATTGCCTGCATCCTAAAAAGGAATAATATTCAACCACTTTCAAGCCTCTAAACACCATTCGAAGTTGCCTCAATTATGTAAAAGATCCCATTGACCCTAGGTGCCATAAAGGTGTCTATTTAATTCCTTGTTATTGTGGTAAACCATATGTAGGTGAAACTAGAAGATCAATCAACACTAGGATCCAGGAACATTCCACTGACCTTAAGCATAATTGTTCCAATACTTCTACATTAGCAGATCATTCCCATAAAACAAAACATCAAATTTGTATTAAAATACCTGTATCCTAGCTAAAATTGATTACTATTTCCATAGGAAATTCAGAGAAGCCATAGAAAAAAGAAAGCACCCTAATAACCTTAATAGAGATGATTGATGGAATATAAGTGAGAACTGGATTCCCAATTTGACATCCAAATCAATCTCTACCAAACCTCCCTTCCCCACCCTTGAAGACTCCTGAATTTGTCACATCATTTTTTTTTGTCGATCAAACTACTTTCATTCGATTTTCAACATGGCATAGCATACAAATTTTGTCTCAAGAGTCCCCACACTCTCATTTTGACTAGATTTTTTGAGGTTAGGGACTAGAGGATACCAAAAAGGACACTTAGCATACATTATTTTGTGTGGCATAGAAGCCATGTCATTCTAGTAATAACAAAAAAAAGGACTAGAACTGACATCATCAAATTAAGGAGGGGGGTGGGGGGGAAGTATAGGTGAAGCAAGAAAGTAACCAACACGATCATGAATGTGGAAATTAATATGTCCTACTTTCGCTTCCAAGCTGTGAAGGTGATCATTAGTGAGATGGTGACTGCGCCAGAGATTGTCCAGTCGAGCTAGTATTTCATTTTGACTATACTGAATATCCATAAGGTAGGTCACTATATCATTTTGGTCGTCATGCCTATTGTCCCCTAGGATGTCCAAATCAATTTGGATGTGCCACAGCTACTCAGTAAGGGATTCCAAAGAAGTTGGGGCCTTAATGTGGCTTGGAGAGCGAGCTAGAGAAATGGATTTTGCGCCCTTTGTCTCCTGACTTGCTATATTGGTGGATGATGAATTGTGTTCAAGCTCAGGATGACCAACATGGGCATGATGGCCCCTCCCATGATGAGGATGTCCCTGTTGGTGGGGCATATCACACTTGTCGCTGATTAACAACCGACTGCAGGAGAAGACCAATAGGAGACCATTGTGATACCTGCAAGAGGCGATGAAAAACCAAAGACCACGACACCATTGCCACCACTTAGATGGAACATGATGACCGACACATGAAGTACTTCAATGAAACAAACTCTAGGCAACCCAGACTAGAGAACTAGAAAAGGCAAACCCTCCTCGCAACCCAGGGGAATTATGAGAGCAGAAAACATGGTCTCGGATGAGAGGAGAAACTTTTCTGACTTCAACCTAGCACAAAGACTCAGACCACCTTCCAAATTTTCCAAAGAACAAGATATCACTGTCACTCCAGAACAGTAAAGGAGGAACGTTGAGCACTGAGACCACAACAGAACATTCACAAACCCACAAAGACAAACTCTTGGAAACGCATAGAAAAGAAAAGGAACTAAAAGACACATATACCTTACCCCAAGCACCAAACGAAGGAACCCTAACTTTCTAGAAATTCACGGACAACCACAGACACGCAATGACAAGGAGGCAGAATCAAACTCTGCTTGCTCAGGTAGTAGGGCCCCATGGGAAGACTAGTAAGCAAAGACCAACCCAAACCAGAGATTCACGCTTGTCCCTCCTTAGCCTAGGTAGAAGCCCCAAAGGGCCGCCATGCCACCAAAACCAAACACCTCCAACCTCCTCACAACCCCAACTCATCGCCCAAGCTAGCAGACTGGATCAAAATGCTCTCCAAACAATAGATATAACAACCAACTACAGTAATTAATCATCACACATGATATTTGATGGCATGGATGACACATAAAGGGTGACTAATTATGCGCATGAAGAAGGCGTAGGCCCCAATGGCCTCTCTTGGGACACTTGTACCCTCATATGATCACCCCCATCAGGGAAAATTTATCATCAATTTTTTTTTATAAGATTGGTGGGACTACATCTTTATCATGTCCAATATATCACCCTCATCGGGGCGGGGAATTGAATCAATGACTTCACATTAAGAGTGCCTTAACAGACACCCAATCACGATCTATCCAAGTCCTTATAAACTTTTGAATTTTTCACATCATTATAACATTAAATATTTTATATTACTTTAATAATGTATAACCATATTAAGACAAACATTATAATAAATGATATTAATTATTACCTTTGACACATTAAAGAATATAACAGATACCCAACATTTACTATTTATGCCTTTAAATTTATGTATTGAAAACAATGTTTAGTACTATTCGAAATATCCACAATACCCAATTTTACGTGCCTATGTTTCAAATCCATAACTGGATCCATCATTAGGACAATAAGTTCACCAAGATTGAAAACATACCCAAATGTTTAGATATTGTTTATATATTAGTGTCCAAGCTTGTGAATAATTACTTCTATTCTCAACAATATAGTCAATGTCCATATATTTTGTACATCCATGAATCACTCAACTCAGCAATACATTTATATCCTTGAACAATGTATATCTATTTGTAAAACTATGAGGTGAACAATATATATTTGTGTATTTACATTAATTCTGAATAATGTAATACTTGAAATGAATACATCCTTGAAAGGCAATTGCATCACTTCCAAATCTAGTTTTATATCTAGTAAAAAGGGTGGAAGTACTAGTTTATTGTTATGCTCTTAACCTGCAAAGGATACCCAAATATAGAATATGTGAAGAAAAGATACCGAGAACACAGAATATGCGAAGAAAAGATACCCAGAACATAGAATGGCAATGATTTTATTATTCAGAGAGTAATGTTCACTTGCCTCTTCGAGGGGGCAACCTCCAATAGAGCAGAGCTCGATTACAAAAATAAGACATGATGCCCCTCACAGGGAATTTCTATCCTTTATATATGACTCCTATGAGTAATACCACGGGTCAATACCACTTATTACTAATACCATCTATCTAATACTACGGCCCATTTGCAACTAACTGTGGTTCCTTTATTAATTGCAGATTAACCACTTACAATTATTAATATGGGCTTTATTGACTCTTGATTATGACGTGGTCCCATTACATAG
>APFE031603511.1:0-67312 GCA_000404065.3 Pinus taeda | reverse complement strand
GACGCACTTGGGTATACTTCTTAAAACTCAAGAGCGAAGTATTTAACACATTTTTGGCCTCAAAGCCTTTGTTGAAAAACAATCTGGACATCAAATTCTTAAGCTAAGAACTGATAATGGTGGAGAATATGTTAAAAACACATTCATCAACTTTTGCACCGAAAATGGAATTCAATTGCAACATACTGTTCCATACACTCCACAACAAAATGGTGTAGCTGAAAGGAAAAATCGCACCTTAAAGGAAATGGCTAATTGTATGCTGCAATCTAAAGGACTCAGTCTTAGTTTTTGGGCCGAAGCAATTATTTGTGCAAATTATATAATAAATCGCACTCCTACTAAGGTTCTAAAGAATATCACTCCAGAAGAAGCTTGGAGTTCCATTAAACCAGATGTAAGTCGCTTTCGTATTTTTGGAAGTGAAGCTGGGCCCATATTCCAGATGAAAAGCATAAAGCTTTAGAACCTAAGAGTGAGAAATGTACTTTTGTTGGATATTCTGAAGATGTAAAAGGTTATAGACTTATTCCATTTAAGTCCAAAAATGTTATCATTAGAAGAGATGTAAAATTTGATGAACATAAATCGGCCTGCGAGCCTAGTCCGGCGGATGTGCCATCTCTTCCTATCTCTTCTACTTTTGAAAACATTTCTTCTTCAGATGATGAAAGTGAGGATGACAATCCTCCCCCACCTTCTCAGGATCCTCAACTTCCAAGATGGGTCCGTGCTACTCGGGATGCAGCAGGTGATCTTGCGGGTGATCCTACAGATCAGCGACGTACACGTTCTCAGTTTGAAAGAGCCTCTTCTTTACTGGCTCAAGCTCCAATAAATCATGATCCTGAAACTTTTGCAGAAGCTTCAGGCCATCCACATTGGGAAGCAGCTATGAATGAAGAATATCATTCATTGTTGGCAAATGATACATGGGATCTTGTTCCTCTACCAAAGGGACGCAAACTTGTTAAATGTAAATGGGTTTACAGAACCAAGTATGGACCAGATGGGAAAGTTGATAAACATAAAGCTCGTCTTGTTGCTAAGGGCTTTTCACAGGTTGAAGGCATTGACTACACTGACACCTTCTCCCTGTTGCCAAAATGAACTCTATCCGCCTTGTTCTTTCCCTTGCTGCCTCTTTAAAATGGGAAGTCCATCAGATGGATGTTAAATCTGCCTTCTTGCATGGGGACTTGCATGAATAAATCTATATGGAACAACCCATTGGCTTCATCCAAACAGACTCCAGCCCTGTATGTCGACTTAAGAAATCTCTTTATGGTCTCAAGCAAGCTCCTCGGGCTTGGTATGCCAAAATGGATAACTTTCTTTTAGAATCTGGCTTTTCTAGGTGTCATTCTGACAATACTATCTACACCAAGACAGTGGGAAACTCTCTTATCATCCTTGTTCTTTATGTTGATGATCTTATTCTTACTGGTAGTGATCCCATCCTTATAAACCATGTGAAGTCCAGCCTTAAAAAGAAATTTGAAATGACAGACTTAGGACACTTACACTATTTTCTCGGTCTTCAAGTCTTGCAATCCAAGGAGGGTATTTCCCTTTCCCAGTCCAAGTATGCTTGTGATATTCTTCGTCATTTTCACATGGAAGATTGTAAGCCAGCTCCTTCCCCCTTTCAGTCTGGAGTCAAACTTTCAGTCTCTTGTACTTCTCCTGAAGTTGATGCTACCTTATACCGTCAACTTGTAGGAAAACTCTTGTATTTAACCCATACTCGTCCTGACCTTTCCTTTGCTGTTGGCCTTGTTGCTCGTTTTATGCAAAACCCCCGTGCAAGTCATTGGAAAGCAGCTAAAAGAATACTTCGTTATGTTCGAGGTACAGTACAGTTTGGGATTCATTACAGTGCCCAAGCAGCTCCTCTATTAGTTGGTTTCACTAATTCTGATTGGGCTGGTGACCCTGATGATCGGAAGTCTACTGTCGGTTATGTCTTCACTCTTGGTTCAGGACCTATTACATGGGCTTGTAAGAAACAGGCTGCCTTTTCTCTTTCGTCATCAGAAGCAGAGTATCGTGGTGCCGTGGAAGCTAGTAAGGAAGCCTTGTGGCTTCGTCAGATCCAATCAGAATTTGGCTTTGAGCAGCAGCATCCGACTACACTTTGGTGTGATAATCAAAGTGCCATTCAGCTTTGCAAAGATCCAGTTCAGCATCAGCGTAGCAAACACAATGAACTACACATGCACTTCATCAGAAAGCTCATTCATGACCATGTTCTTGAAGTGCAATATTGTTCAACAGATGATCAGGTTGCAGACATCTTCACAAAGGCTCTCACAGAGGCGAAGTTCACTAAACTTCGATATATGCTTGGAGTTAAGGAAGTTGTCACTAAGGGGGGATAGGCTCTAGTGCCTCCTTCCTTCTCCTATTGTGTCATATTTGTAAATCCTTCAATCCTATCCCAAGTTGTTCTTAAGGGGGGATGTTAGGATATTCCGACACATAGGAAATAGTTAAGTTCAACTTGGTCTAGTATAGAGTGAGGTATAGAGTTAGGTAAAGTGTGTTTCTTTACCGTTGTACATTTTGTAACTTATAATCCGACGGTCACGATATGTAGTGATCCGACGGTTCATTCTCTCCTCGGTATTACCGACACTTGATCCTTGGCTTGCCACCCGATTGGTCCATGAATTCTATTTAAAGCGCATGGAGGGTCATTTGTAGGTTCACCGTGCATGAGAGAAGCTTATGTAAATTTTCATTCTTTTATTAATAAATTTCCTGTAGTAGCCACGTTGGTGCAGGCCATGGATTGTTTCCCTCTCTGAGGGTTTTAACCACATCAAAATACTGGTGTATTGATCTGTGATCTGTTTGTGAGCGGTGTCCTTTTGGTGTTCTGTCCGAGGAACTTACCCTATAAATTCCTACATTGAATCCCAAGATGTAGGCTATCATGTCAATAATAAACTTTCCTGCTTCATTAGACCAAGTGTCCAAGTATGGATGAGGTTCCTGAGATTGACAATTGGGTTTCATAAATATTGCGCCTATTCTGGTTATTTCTGAACTTGGCAATTTAGCACCTTCGTCAAGCAGAAATCCCAAGGAAAGAGGAGTCAATGTCCCAGTTGGCTTGACATGCAGCATCTCATTTATTGATTCAGGGGTGATATAAAATAGAACTGTTCCAGAAGGAGACATCACTACCCTTTGAGTGGGCTCATAAGTGGCATGGCATTGGTGAATGAGGTCAGGAAAAACATTTACACAAGGAAGGTAGTACATGGGCATATTAGACTCCCAAATTCCAAAGATGTCAGCTTTGTTTCTGTAGCTGTTCTTGATCTCACAGAAGGCCTGGAGATGAGGTTTGTTACCCATTATGTCATTAATCTGGAAATCCTTGTCAGCTAGGGGTAACCATTCAAGTTCTTTATGTGGAGCCTTGAGAGGGGCCACATTGAGGGCCACTCGAGCAGGGGCTTCCATCTTATAAATTTCCTTGTGTTTTTATTTGAAATGTGGATCTTTGTAGCAATAGTGGGCAAAATAGCGGCCCTGGGGCTTTTTTTAGAGGATTTGCAAACTGGAGTGCTTTGTTTTGACTTTGTTGGGCAAAATTTGCAGCAGAGAATGAAGCTTGGAGGGTTTTTTCAGTAATGAATGGGTAGCAATACCTTCAGGGCCTTTCCTTTGACAATTACAGACTAGAAAGACCTAGAGCTGGCTTAAATGAGAGAGATTTGCAGAGGGAGAGGGAGTTGGTAGATTTTCTTGTAGAAATGTGGTCAAAATAGTAGTTTCAACAATTTTGCAGAGGGAAGTCAAAATAGGGAGCTTGGGAGCAAGACTCAGGTGAATACCTATTTTTCTCGGCTTACTGTGAGAATTGTATAGACAGGTACGCAATGTGCAGCTTTTTTGATGAAAAGTGGTCCTGGTGTATTTATCTGCAGGCAGCAGGGTGAATTTTAATAAGTTTCTAGGTTACTCGAACAATTCTACAGCGAAAAATCGAAATTCAGAGGGATTTTTAGCAGGATTATGGTAAATACCTGTTCTCACAATGCATTGGAGTTACTTGCTGGTTGGGAGACGACTTGCAGAGTGGGACGCCGAGCTATGGTGGTCGAGGTGACGGACTGAAGGTTTGGTGGTGATTTTGTCATCGTATGCATGCGCAAGTTCAGTAAAATAATGCATTAACAATGGGTAAAACAATCACTTTCATAGGCTTATTTAACAAAATTCAGCTTTATGGGCTTTTTGGCACTTTTTGTCATGACGTCATCATGACGTAGATTTTTTGTCATGTAGCGGGGTACGGAAGGTGACGTGGTGGATGACCTGGCGCTGAGGTGGAAACAGTGATGTGGAGCTGATGTGGATATGACATCACCAGATGACATCAGCGGCGGGAAGTAAGGGCACTAAGTGGTATTATCGCACTGCTTTTCGAGTAGCGGTAGTAGTGAGCGGGGGGGGTCGCGATACAGCCGGGTGGGCGACGCGTGTCCCCTGTACTGCAGCGAAACCGCCATTTTCCTGGAACATAAAGTTCGGGCGCTGGGGGCATTGCGATACAGCTATGCACCGTTGTATCTGAGAGCCTTGATCCAACGGTTAATGGCGAATGGAAAATAGCGGGGGTGCGGTACGGGACCCACCATAATGTCTTGGCGCTTTATAATGTTTTTGCAGGGTTTTCAATGTATTGTAGCTTTGGACTTTGGCGGATTGGTTATTCATATAACCGATGGTTTAAATGAAGCCCAACATTTAAATTCGTGTAAAGGGTTATTATAAGGTTCCAAGTGAACCTATAATTCCCGAAAATCTTTATTATATGGCTATATTTCCCATGGTCGGGATATTAGTTTTTTAGGGATTTTTTTATGTATTTTACATAATAGGGGGAGGGAAAAATTTATATAGGAGCTATATAATAGAGTTAGGAGGTTAATATGAATATGTGGGATGGATATGTATGGATAAAGGCTAAGTTTATAGAGTGAAAACTTAGGCATGGGGGAATGAAAGGATACCAAGTTATGAAGTTTGGGAAACTTGGGAAAATTGAATAAAAACATTTTACACAAGAAATGTGGCTTGTTTTTCCTAGGTGAAAACACCGTTTCACTTAGTTTTTTCCATGAAATGAAGTGGACTAAGGGCAGTGAGCAGATCTCATTGTCCTTGGGGGGATGTTAGTAAGTGTTCTTGGAAAAATGAGGAGGGAAATTAGTCATGCTCCATCTGTTTTGTAACCACCTTTCCATAGCACCTTATGATATTTATGAGATGAAACCTGTTCCAAAGGAGCAAATGGCTCATAAACCTGCTTCTACAACATCAAAACTTCCTACCCAGCCTAGTACACCTAACCTTTTTTCTTCATTTTCATTGGGTGCATTTGAACTAACAAACCCTAATTCTTCTCTTTTCTTTTAGCTGCCCTCCTATCTAAGTCTACCCTTATCTCTTCCAGGGGCTCAGATTAAGTTGTTGAGACCCTTTGCTTCCCTACCTAACTACTTGTCTGCCAAGCTTGAACTGTTTGTACAGACCTTTATTCTCTATTCTAAGACATGTAAATTCAAACATGAACTTGGCCAAGATTAAGTTGTTTGGCCAATCAGAAGCTATGATAATAGTCAAGCAACTGTACATAGTGAAATTATTCAAAATATGGAACCTTTGTAGTATGAAAAGGATGAACATAGTTGGCACTTCTTTAGTCAATCATGAAAAATGAAACCTATTGGTATATGAACCTAACAAGACCATGAAAACCAGTTAACAACCTTCAAGTTGAAATTTCCTCAGTTCCTTTTGGGTTATGAGGGGAAGACAAATTCATTTTCTTGTACTTCCTTCGAATTGTTTTTAATATTGTATCCATTGCCTGGAATTTCCTGAGTTCCCTTTGGGCAATGAGCAAAAGACAAATTGAATCACCTATACTTCCTCAGAATTGTTTATAATATTGTATCCATTTCTTGCATTATATTTTCCACATTTTAGTTGCAAGCAATGGAATCCATGGCTTGTTATGAGCAATACATCCCTAACCTTGTTCACTAAGAAATATAATGTGGGAAATATTTCAGCTGATTGTGGGAAGCTTCCAAGGGCTAGATCAAATGGACAATGCATCTTTTGGAAAGAGGGCCTAGATTCTAAAATTAAGGGCCTTGACAGTTGGGATTAGAAAGAAGGAATTTTTTACAAGGATTGGGCTTTAAAATAGACTAGAAATAAAAGGCAATAGATGAAATACATGTTGTAGGAGAAGAGGACAAGTCTGGACTCTGGACAAAAAACTGATGGAAATTATTCAATTTATACCACTAACCATAAGTTCCCATTTATGAAAGAAAATTCATAGAGTGATGTGATAAGATCATGCCACCACCACCAACTATGCCACCACCACCAACCAACATCATTAGTCTTCAATGTATAAACTATCTCACAAGAAGGTCTCTTAAAGGACACTATGTTGAGAGCATAGGAACAAGATGTTGATTACCTAGGTATCCCTGGGTGTGTTTACTTCCAACATTCTTTCTGCTTATGAAATCATTAAAACCCAGATTAACCAAATAAATATGCAATTGAAGAAAAAAGACATTAAAATTGACTCCCATGACAATTAAAAAACAATGCATTCTCATTTGAGATCTATGTTTGATCACCAATCCATGGCATGGGAATACTGAGGCCCACTAATGAGACAATTCTTCTGATAGGGTCATCAATATAGTTTTGATCCTCATAAGTTAGAGTGGTCAATATTTGATTTTCCAAGTAAGAGGAATAATGTTTTTGAATTTTATCCTTACGCCTTCGAGTATCCTCCTCCATGATCCTTTGAAGATGTTGGTGAACTAAGTGCTTTGTCATTTTTGTGCATGTTCAAATAAAGTAGACCTAACCAACAGAGCTTTCAACATCTACATTCACCAGCAAATTGACAACTCTATTTCCATCTTGGTGTGTATGGTGAAATGCCATAATTTCAATCCTACTTCAAACACACTCAATCCTATTTCTAATAATGCATGCCACTAATGAGACTGTAAGGATTGAGAGGAGAGTAACATCGATAATTTTTTTAGCAAACCATGACAAAGTGAACCACCTTCAAGTTGAAATTTCCTTAGTTCCTTTTGGGAAATGAGGGGAATACAAATTCATTTGGTTGTACTTCCTTGGAATTGTTTGTAATATTGTATCGATTCCCTAAAATTTCCTCAGTTACGCAATGAGCAAAAGACAAATTGAATTTCCTGTACTTCCTCATAATTGTTTTTAATATTGTATCCATTTCTTTCATTATATTTTCCAAATTTGAGGTGCATGCAAGGGAATCCATGACTTGTTATGAGCAAGACATTCGTAATATTGTTTTCCAAGAAATATAACATGGGAAATATTTTATCTAATTGTGGGAAGCTTCCAAGGACTAGGTCAAATGGACAAAGCATATTTTGGCAAGAGGGCCTAGATTCTAAAATTAACGGCCCTGAAAGTTGGGCTCTAAAATTAAGGGCCTTGGGAGTTTGGCTCATAAAGAAGGAATTGTTTACAAGGATTTGGCTCTAAAATAGACTAGAAACAAAAGGCAACATATGAAATACATGTTGTAGGAGAAGAGAGGTTTTCCCTCTGGATAAAAAACTAATGGAAATTTTCAATTTAGACCACCAATCATAAGTTCCCATTGATAAAAGCAATTGCATAGAGGGATGTGATAGCATCATGCCACCACCAACCATCATCATTATTATTCAATCTATAAACTTCCTAACAATAATGTCTCTTAAAGGAAACTATGTTGAGAACATGGGAACAAGATTTTGACTACCTATGGTTCCTTGAGTGTGTTTAGCATTCCTACTAGCAGTATCTATACTTATCAAATCATTAAAATGGAGAGTAACCAAATAAATATGCAATTGAATAAAAACAAAAACATTAAAATTGAGTCCCATGATAATTAAAAAAGAATTTCTTCTCATTTGAGATCTATGTTTAATCACTAGTCGATGCCATGGGAATACCAAAGCCCTATAATGAGACAATTCTTTGCATAGGGTCTCATTAGAGTCTTGATCCTCATAAGTTAGAGCGATCAATATTTGATTTTCCAAGGAAGAGGAATGTTTTTTTTTACTTGTATCCTTATGCCTTGGAATATCCTCCTCCATGATCCTTTGAAGATGTTAATGAACTCAGTGTTTTGTCATTTTCTTGCATGTTAAAATAAAGAAGACCTCACCAATAAAGTTGTAAGCATCTACATTCACTAGTAGATCGACAACTCTATTTCCAGCTTGGTGTGTATCGTGAAATTTCATAAGTTCAATCCTACTTTAAATGTGCTCAATCCTATTTATGATAGTGCAAACCACTAATGAGACTCTAAGGATTGAGAGGGGAGTACCATCGATAATTGTTTTAGAAGACCATGACAACCTATGAACCACCTTCAAGTTGAAATTTCCTCAGTTCCTTTTGGGCAATGAGGGGAAGACAAATTCATTTTCTTATACTTCCTCAGAATTGTTTGTAATATTGTATCCATTCCATGGAATTTCCCTCAGTTCCCTTTGGGAAATGAGATGAAGACAAATTGAACTGCCTGTAATTCCTCATAATTTTTTGTAAAATTGTATCCATTTCTTGTATTATATTTTCCACATTTTAGTTATGAGCAAGGGAATCTATGGCTTGTCATGAGTAATACATCCATAGTATTGTTCGCCAAGAAATATAATGTGAGAAATATTTCAGCTGATTCTAGGAAGCTTCCAAGGGCTAGATCAAATGGACAATGCATCTTTTGGTAAGAGAACACAAATTCTAAGATTAGAAAGACATCTATTATTTGATTAGGTCTAGATCCTTTTAGGATATTCTTTAGATAGAGCCTTTATGTTTTGATCATGCTTTTTTTACTCTACCATGCGAAATGGAGATTTCCCTGCAAAGCTGCAAATGCAGTAGCCACTACTTGTTTCCCTGAAATTTTTTTCACATATAGATTGGTGATTGTTAGTTTCTAACTCACTTCTTCACCGCGTCAGGAAATATTTTGCTAATGGAAAATTTGCCACTAACATCTGTTGTCAAGGTCTAAGATGCTTCTCTCTCACATTTCCTAAACAAAATCGAGTCAGATGTTTTCCTTAATTCATATTCCAAAATTTGTTATTGCAATGTCATGGATAGTAAAATATGTGTTAAGGGACTTGATGTGGAGACTTGAAATTAAATTGTGGGAAAATGCTACTCTCTAGATTCTAGACATTGGTATAACCATCTCCAAGGAAGCCTGCCAATTCCACCCATTTTTTCCACAAGGATCAACATTCACATCATTACATATTCTTCTCCTATATAGTTATAACAACCACTAACACCAAAATGTCAATCACTTTTTTAGACCTCTCTTATTTGGTAGGTAGAAAATAAGACAGAAAAACTAGCTAGATGTGGATATTCCATCAAGACAAGGTTAATATATCTTGAGCTTTTTGTCTATGTTGTTCAAATCATTTCTCATGTGAAACTTCTTGCAAATATTTTACAACCCTTCATCTCTTTCACCATAAGTGTCCATTTCCTTCCATGATTCCTATATCATTTTGAAAATGCTCTCATTTTCCTACTTGAAATAATTGGAAACAAGATCATGGAATATATCAAATGGTACAATGCCTTCAAACTACAATGGTGATGTAGCCATTTCCCCTGTGGATATTATAATCTCATTTAGTTAGCTATCATTCCATGTAAGAACCACCAAACAATGTAACTGGACAAGCCTCAACATATAGGTTCCTTTTTAGGCTAGCGTTGAAGTTGCAAAATCAACTAGTGCTTGCTAAGCTATCAAATGAGATCATGAATTTCCATCCCTTGATATATTGAAAGTGTACTATTACAAACTTTTGAAAAAGTGCATACAACCCAAGAAGGGAGCTCTAACCAACAACTCCATGTCCCTAACTTATTTTTCATCTTCAACTAATGGAACAATATTTCTTCCTATAAGTAGTTTGACTAGAAAGAGTCTAAAATTGTATATATTATTTTTTGTTGTAAAAGGTGTTTGTTGATATATTGTTAGGGTCATTATCATCATATGTTTTCTTGAGGCTTGAATTTTTACCATTAAATGTTTGTTCTTTGGAAATTCAAAAATCTGCCATTCTTACTCTCATAAGATGGTTCAACAATATATTGGCAGACTTAATGCTGCAATGCATAGCTAGTGGTACAACCCCATAAAATACTCACCTTTAACTGATCAACTGCTATAGGTTGGAAAAAGAAACCTAATTTTTTAGTCATTTTAGGAGTCATTTAGACCTGTAGATACAATTAGGAAACATGATAGGAAAGTCTTAGAGTGTATGCCTGACTGGTCCAACAAAGGCACTACATCAAGCCCTATAGGATGCCACTTTGGCATGTTCATCTTCCATATTTGATGCCATTAAAATCCAATGAAAAAATATTATCTTTCTCTCCACCTCCAAGATTCACATCCTAATCATTCCACTACTGGAATGAATGCCCCAAAATGCAGATGCATTTTCAGGAGTAACATGAGGCTTCCTTGACTCTTACCCCCACACCATTTGACACTACACCTTTTCCCTATCCTTGACCTATGCCCCATGAAATGTTGGTCTAAAAAAGAGTGAAGGCTCCATAAAATCTCCATTTTCCTATTTTTCATGATTAGCCCATTCCTCACAGCTAGAAGGCCTACACAACTCACTAAGTGCTTTATTTCATATCTAGGGTTGGCTATGGTAGTGGTGATAAATCATTGGTTGATTGGTGAGGAGGTTACACTTCACATGTTCCCATTATCTTATGTTGTTAATCATCACTTGGCACTTGGTGAGACCTAGGTTACACTTCGACAAGTTCCCCTTTACTCTCTTGATTTATTATTGGGGTTGTATTAACACATGTGGAAATAACATATTGATTATTTTGGTGAAGGCAATATATTTTTATACCATGCTTGGCACATACTTTACAACTTGTACTATATCTTGCACATTATATGGTATAGTCCTACCCTTGATTTGAGTTGTTCATACATATGGTTGTCCACACTCTTTATCCATGACACATTTGTTTACATAGAAACAATATCATATTCATTGGGGTTGTACATCACTATTTCATGGAGTCATGGGTAAACATGCCTAGCCCTTCGTTATGAAGGATACACTATTTATCACATGGGCTTTCAAACTTTTAATATTTTGGAGCTGCCATTGTGATGTCATGGGTCCAAATGTTCCCATATTGTTATAGTGGTGGATACATATAGTATGCTATGGAGATATTTTTATTTTTGGCACTTGGATCCATCCTGTGATAGTTATTCACATGAATGGAGCTATGCCTTTGAGTTGTGGGTTGATATGTCATGGGTTGACATTTCCATTACTTAGCCCATTACATTTGAGGACATGTGACACTTTGATTTAATGGGGATGGATTTTCATTATATTGACTCGTTGAGCCTCCATAATGATTGATTAATTTGTCGCGTGTATTGGGGTTATCACATGAATTTTCCTTGAATTGGAACCATTGGTTGGTTTGAGTTTTAGGTCCTTCACACTTAAATGGGTAATTATAATACTTTAACATTGTTGTCTTGTCCAATGGATTTGGTTACATAAGAACATTTTTGAATTTTTTTTCCTTGGATATTTTATTAATTTTTGTAGGAAACGTTAGTGGATCTCAATGACTTATTGTTATTTCTAGTTAGAAAGTTGTCGAGGGGGTTATTTTATTGTATTAGTTAAAGAACTAATGGATATGGGAAAATGATTACTTATTTATGTTGATATGTTCCTGAAATTTAAATATTAAGTTCCTAAGATGTTCTTTTCTATGATGAATTTTTATTTGCTGTGTTTATACAAGTCATCTGGTCACATAGTGGCCACTATTGCCAAACTAAAGAAAACTTGTTCGAGTTTCTTTATTTTTTGAGAAGAAATAGCATTGACATTGCTGATGTTGAGGTATATGTCATAAATCCTTTATAGTATACTTTATTTTATATTCTAGTGTTCATATTCTTTCATTTTTAGTAAAGCAACTCAATATTGCTAGTAAAAAGAAGAAATTGAAGAAAGAGGAGATCAAGAACAATGGAGTGACAAATGTAGAAAGAGAGAGAAGAGAATTGGTCTAATGATACCCTTAATGTCAATATCTTGCATGAGATCTAGATTGATGGTCGAGTCTTTAGAGTTGGTGAATTCACTTGCAATGCCTTGGAACCACAATGTTAATGTTTTGAAGTGATGAAACAATATTTCATGTGTAAATTGTAGTCCAACCAATATTAAGTTGGAAATTCATATTGTAATACTTGACATTTCATATAATATAATTTTTGCGGTTGAAATTATTTATAGCTGTACTTGACATTATTTAGTATTATCATTAACATATGTAACTTTGCATTTTCATATTAGTTGAACATGCACATTGTATACCATTTTTTTAATTTAGTCACAAAATCATACTAATTAATTTATGTTGACTAATAATGAACACAAAATTAATCTAAAACTACTAAATTAGTAGTCTATATTGATTAAAGGTGAGCACAAATAAAATGAATATATGACTAAATTGGTCGTTTATAATTATTATTAATGAAATCCAATGAAATGAATATAAACTACTAAATCAATTGTTTATATAATGAATATGAAACTACCAAAAAAGATAAATGACTATTGTAAATTATAATTTTTTATTACAAATGATGACTAAATTTTGCATATATATGACTATTAGTAGCTAATTTATAGTATCTTATAGCACAACCAAAATTTAGTCATATTTCTTTGGTCATTAATTGTGGCAATTAATGACTAAATAAATTACTAAATTAATAACAAAATTAAGGACTAAATATACTACTAGAAGATAAATTTGAGACAACCAATTAATGACTAAGCTAAATACGACTAAAAGTTGGTCACGCTATAAGATGATGTAAATTAGCCACTATTGGTCACCGACTAAAAAATGATAGTTTATATGCAAAATTTAGTCATTATTTTAGTAACAAATTAGCCATTTTGTACTAGTAGTACACCACAAACTCCTCGTCTGGATCTACAATCTTTAGCATTGGTGCACGTGTCAACAATTTCTTAAGCTGCTCAAAACTAGCCTCACATTCTTCTATCCATTCAAAATTCTTACCTACACTGTTGCAATGATATGATAGGATATGCAATGCATGAGAAGTCCCTGATGAACCTCTTGTAGTAACCTGCCAATATCATGAATGATCTAACTTCATCCACATTCTTAGTAGTTGCCCACTCCATGATAGAACTTATCTTTTCTGGATCTACTGATATGTCGTCCTTAGACACAACATGCCCCAAGTAATCTACCTCAGTCTGAAAGAAGTTGCACTTGCTAAGTTTAGCATACAACTGATTCTCTCTTAGCAACCTCAATACTACTGCTATTTGTTCGACATATTCTTCCTCATTCTTAAAATATAACAGTATGTCATTAATAAATACAATAACAAACTTATCCAAATATGGACGCAACACACTATTCATCAAACACATGAATTTAGTTGGAGCATTAGGAAAAATGAATGTTACAACAACAAACTCATAATGCTCATACTTGGTCCTAAATGTAGTCTTGAAGATATCCTCTTCCTTGATGCATACTTGATGGTATCCCGATCTCAAGTCAATCTTAGAGAACATTGCTGCTTCCTTCAATTGATCAAACAAATCATCAATCCTTGGCAAAGGGTACCTATTCTTGATTGTTACCCTGTTCAACTACCTGTAGTCAATGCACAATCTAAGATTACCATCTTTCTCCTTTACGAACAACACTGGTGTACCCCAAGTCAATACATTGGGTCTGATGTATCCTTTGTCCAACATTTCCTTCATCTGCAACTTTTACTCTACCAACTCAGGTGTGCTTATCTTATCACGTGCTTTTGATGCTGGAGCTACCCTTAGCACCAACTCAATAGAAAATTCTACCTCCCTGTGAGGTGGCAACTCTGTAATATCCTCTGGAAATACATCATGAAACTGCTACAAAAAAGGGTACCTGCTTAACACATCAACATCCTCAACCTCATTACCCTTGTCACTAGAGATGTGTATTACAAAAATCACACAACCTTTTCTACAACTACCCTTAGCCTGCATAGCGGTAACCATCCTCACTGATGTATGCTTATTCTTTCCCTGTAAACTCCTCTTTTCCCCACTATCATCCACACACTCAATAGCCTCATCGAAGCAATCTGCTTTTCTTCTATGAAGGTATAGCTAATCCATATCCAAAATCATACTATATGATCTTAATGGAAATACATTCAAATGTGTTGGTGTATGCATACCATTTAACTCAGATGCACAAGCTCTTAACCAATGGTGAACTCGCTTCTTTTTACCTGTAGCCAATTGTACCAACCAAGATTATGCATGCACTTCTTTTCTCCAACCACACTTATCCACAAGGTAAGGATTAATATAACTATAGTTAGATCCAAGATTAATCAAAATAGAAACAAATTGATCACAAATATTACCATCCATCTCAATGATCAATGCCTGATGATCTGCCTTCATGTTGTCCACAACTACATAGATCCGAGGAATTCTATGATCGACATCACCAACTATATAAACCTCGTGAGAAAGGTAGATTTGGGGTCGACCACCACTCTGATACTGCAGAAAATCCATCTTACGATGATCCCTACCACATATCCAACATTGCAATGGTTCCCTAACACAACCTCTAGCCTACTACTCTCCATTTCCTTTCTCAGCTGTATTGAATCTCTTGTAAGGAACTACATTTTCTTTCTCACTTGCATCTTGAGGTCTTCCTCTCTTTGGTGGCCATTTTCCTTTAAATTTGTCATTTCTTTTCAAATCATGCTTAGGCTCAACCTTGCACTTCAACTACTCATAAGAATTCTTCAACTTTCAGATGGCCTTCTCCAATGATCTGGGCTCATTGAACTCAATCCGGTCTTTGTTTGCAACTGAAAATCCACTGATGAATCTATGAATCTTGGAATCCTCCTCCCTAAGGTAAAGCACATATCTCAACAATTCTAGAAACCTATTAGTATACTCTTCATCTATCATAGAACCCATCCACAACTCATAAAACGCCTTAGGCCTATCATCACAGTAGCTCTTAGACAAGTACTTCTTCTTGAAGATTCTTTCAAACTTATGCCATGTCAAATATTCCTCATGTATATCTTTAACATTCTTCACGTATTGCCACCAAATATTCTCTTTACCTTTGAGACTGAAAGTTTCTATCTTTGCTTTCATGTTTTTTGAATAATCATGCAATCGGAAGAATTTCTTCATACCAAGCAACCATGCCTTTGCATCCTGTGATTTCTTCATTTCTCCATTAAAGGTAGATGGCTTTGATTTCTTTAACTCATTCAAAAAGTATCCCCTATCGGTCCTCCTATAAGGATGATGACGATGACAATCATGATCCCTATCATAACGAGAACTAGAGTAATACATGTGTTTATCACCTCTCTCTCTGGGGTGTCCAACATCCTACCATCTATGATCATGTCTAATCTATTCAACCTTTGTCTACTATGAGACTTGCTACCATATGCCTCATTAGTTATGTCCTCTTTTCAATGGCCGATCCGAAGTGGTCCCTGTCACTACAAATTTGACAAACTATGAAGTAGTGTTTCATTCACCTCGGTTAGCTCCTCTTGTGCCATCATGATTTTGTCATTATCTTCTTTGCAACTCCTTATTTCTTCCTTCAGGCTCCTCAATGTGTATTCCAAGTCAAAGAGTGTCACACATCATGTTGCTTATCTGATGCATAGGGAGATTCTATGTAGTATACCACCTTGCTAGCCATCTGATCTCTTTCCTGCAAGGCATACTATGCCAGCTAAACCAATTCGCCATAAATCAATGTACCTTAGCATAATTCGAGGAGGATACCTTGTATGCAAGATCATCAAATTAGTGCAAAACATGTATAACATAACCATGATAACATATAGACATATATCAAGTAAATGCATCAACACATAAACATCATTCCAGCTAGGGTCCAATCATCCATGCATGGCCATATTAATAATGCATGCTATGATCTCCTGCATGACAACAACCATTACTCCATTGTACACATTGCCTCGTGCAAATATCAACATGCATAAGAAATTCCTAATCAACTACACATACGCATAACCACATAATATGAAGCATAAGCGACCAATTATTGCAATCAACCTACAAGAGTGATACATGCAATCAATTAACCAAGAATCTAACACAACATGTAAGTATGTAATCAAGATGCATATAATCATATAACAAATCATATACTCATAACAATGCATTCCATAAAATAGACATCAATTTCATCATGATAACCTTACTACAACCTTGATAAATGTGATGTTGTGCAACAAGCACATGGAACAGAAGTGTAAGAGGCACACATGCAATTGACATGCATGCATGACCACACATAGCCCATCTAGTACGAGGGGTGAACCATGATATGATACTAATCTGTGGTACCAGATATGACCCAAAGAGACCACAACCCATTTTGATACCAATATATGGTATCAGATATGACCAAAAGAGAGTGCAACCTACTCTGATACCAATTTGTTGTATCAAATATGACACAAAGAGAGCGCAACCTGCTCTGATACCAATTTGTAACACCCCCTCCACCCAGGTCCACCCAAGCAACCAACTCACTCGGAAGACACATGATGAGAGAGGTTAGTATAAGGATTCAATCTCTTTGGTGACCTTAAGGAAATGTAATCGACGAAACTGATCAAATAATCCCATCCACATCTACAATTACACCCCCAAGAGACATAGCAGCCACTCAGACATCCTGTCCCTAGGTCCCATTGATATTTTAAGCCTCTTAACCAAAAGTCACTCTCATCCTATAGGCAAGACAATAACCAACAACTCAAAGTCACTCTCAGAGGCCTCTATGCTAGTGACTATGGACTTTTCTCAGTAGAATTGTGCCAACGACCTCGAGATTTGAGCCTCTTTTCTATCGAAAATCCCGACATCTGTGTAGAACTTGTTACAACCTTCAGAATCATTCAAAGATATGATAGTGATACTAAATACTCAAAATCAACCTCCGAGTTAGGCCTAACCATCCCCAACTAGGATTGACATTCTGTCAAACATTTGGCATCAATGAAACCTACAGGTGTAGGATACAAGACAAAGCATAAATGACTGAAGGAACTTATGAAACATAACCAAAAGGATCACCTCCTTCTCCATTGAAATATTATATCAATTAGGTCTTTCATCCATCCATTTAGTAGTTACAAGTAAATACATGAAATAACCATGACATGAACCAATCATTTAACCATGCTTATAACCAACATAAAACCATATAAAAATTAGAGATATGATATCCATTAAATCCACATATAAACCAGTGCAAAAGTAATAGAACTTTGATTTACTAATCATAGGAAAATCTAACTGAGTTTGAGACTTCCATGTACCACCCGACCATAGACATGGTTGAACCAAATCTCTCTTTTAGCCAGTCATCCCCGTGCCATATTCCAAGTAAGAATCTGGGGTCTCATAGAACAACCAATCCAATAATAACCAAGGGAATCCATAGGTTAAAACACGTCCACCCTCATCAAACCATTATCACACCAAAATGGGTGCTCTGATCACAAACAAAATGAACTTGGAATGCCATCCAAAATCCATCACTATCCATGAGGAATTTTTTGTCTCCTTGTCTCTCATGCTTTACTGCAATGCAGACCGGATCACCAGGCCATAAATCAAGACCAGTCTCTCAGGCTTTACCATAATCCAAAACCAGATAACTAGGCCCGCAACTGAGACTTCTCTGTCAGGGTTTACCATGTATCCCATCGAAACCAATCATGGGGTTCCTATTCCTTTGGGAATGGAGCTTGAGACCACCTCCACCCCGAATTCTGAAATCCATCCAGTAACCAAAGCTCAAAAACCAAGATAAATATCCCAACACCATGGCATCTGGAAAAAGGCAAGGCAAACCACTGTCATAACCAGGCAAAACCATGCCATTGATAACAAAAGAACCATACACCAAGATGCAAAGCCATGCATGTCCAAACTAGCTAGGAAATGACATATGCAAAAGGTTACCTACAAGTATTCCTACCGAAGCTGCTTGATCCTATTTTTCCTTCCTTGGTCATTGCTTTCCTTCCTTTCCCTTGTTTTCTTTTCCTTCCTTGATCCAAAGCTAGAGTGCTCCAAGAAACTCTAAGTGACCAAGAGTGGGAGAGAGAGAATAACGAGAGAGCTCCAAAAATGAACTGAAAAAATGTTAGAAAAAGCTTGCCAACTGATCCTCAGAATCCTTTTTTGAATGAGGCTTCTAATTTCTTCATTTTCCATTATTTTCCTTCATTCTCCTCCTCACATGCAACCTGTAACCTTTCACCTTAGTTTTTTCCCAATTTCCTTTATTTTCATAAATAAATGTGCCAAAAATGTGTTTTTACCTTTTAATGCCTTTGCCTTTGCCAATTTCCTTAGCCATAAACACACATCTAGTGATTCCCCCTAGGATATCTTTTCCCAACATTCAACTTGGAATACGTGTCCCTTACCCGTGGTCTTATTTTTGCCTTAATTAACTTTTATTACGTGGAATTTTCACCAGGGTTGTTAGAGTAAGGGAGGAAATGGCCTTCCTAAAAGTAGAAGAGGCAACCAACATAAGAGAATAGCCTGTGAACCAAAATAAATATCTAAGGAGTCAATTGTAATGAACTCAAGGATTGTTGAGAACAAAAGATGCCTAGACTGTAGCATTCGAAACATCACTAGGAACTATGGCACATATCTCTTTAGAGGTTGTAAACTCTAGGTGTTAATCAGAAGCATATTCAATATTCCCAAAGGAGCAATGGTACATATTCCAATCCAATCAGATGGATCAAAGAGTCACCATGTAGTTGTAAGAGACTAAGCACTTTACAAACTTCTTCCAAGAGTGTAACATGAAGGAGAAAACAAAACTGGTTGAATCTTATATGCATAACCTTGTCGTCTCTGAAATGCCTATTTGGGACCACACTCTTACTTGGGGAATGGACAATTTCTTGCATTGGCCTCTTGGTTGAGGAATGAGGAGATTAGAGTAGAATAAGTGAAAAATACCATGAGAAAGACTTCAAGGATACATTGTGGAACATAACAAAACACCCATGTCCTTTAGTGCTTTATCAAACCCATCCCATTCTTGTACAATACACTGAGATAAAATCCATTTGGAAACAAAGGCAAGGAAAATCCATCCTACACTTTGAGGACACATTTGGGCTTTTAGGAGAGAATATTTCAGAAATGTGCGAGAGGATATGGAAAGGCTTATCTTATAACATGAAAATGAAGAAGTATTACACTCCTAATAGACTCCAAGAAACACTAGAATGAAATCCTCTTTATAATAGGATCATCTAGAGGCCTATTGGAATTAGAATTAACCCAATTCCATTGCTAGGACTAAAGGAACATCAAAGGAAAGAATAGGAATCTCAAGTGTGAAAATGCATAAAGGATAATGAAGGGTTCTATCTAGCGAGGATAGTCACAACATGTTCAGCCTCAGATATTAAATTGACAATTAGAGAACTACATAAATAGGAGAAGAGAAGAGATGGATTTGAGTTTCTCAAGGATGAGAAACAGTTCCTGTAGGGTGGTACGATGGGCCTCCAAAATAATTAAATCATAAGGTCCATAAATCCAATCCTATGCACATAAAACAATGTTTTGACCCCATTTTTTGCACTAAATGGTATATTTTTCTAGATTACCGAGTTCTGAGAGGATTCAATGTGTCTTTAGGACTTTATGTCCCTTAATATGTTTATGTTTTGGGGTTTATAAAGATTTTGAGGAGATTCAAAGGAATCTAGCATTTGAGAGATTCTAGGACTTGCTCATGTTGTAGGAACACTCAAACTTGGCTAGCTCAAGGCATTTAGTGCCTCCTCCTACTATTGTGATTTATATCTTGGGCAAGAATGCTTCTCCCTAATATTTTTTTGGGGGAAACACAACCCTACTCTCAAGGACGTTGATCCCTCACCTAATGTATAATAAGAAATTTGAGGTGGCCCTTAAGGCTAAGAAAAGCACAGATTTGAAAGAATCTTAAGCTTTAAATATTTCTTAGTAATTTTTACAACATTTTATTTCATGATGGAAGATAGATTTTAAGTTAATGGAAGAAATTACCTATTTTAGTTTCCAGCTTGGTTCCTCCTCAAGTACTTTGAGAATCCTTGGGATGGGCCCATCCTAGGAGATTCAAATCCCTCTTATATTTCCAATATTTTCATTTTCATGCTTTTCATTTTCTTTCCTTAGTTCTTGGAGCAACATTTCTGGAAATTATATTTTAATATATATATAGATATGATTGGTTAAGTAGTTTGTTTTATGAGATAAATTTCTTAGTAGGTCATTTATACAATTTAACAACATCTTGGATCACTTGTATTTCTTATCATTGCATTTTCAAGTCTCTTTCCATTTCATTGCATATGTTGTTACAATTTTTTGTTTTACTATCGAGTGAAGATTATGATGACATAGGGTGAAAAGAACCTAGTTTCACACTGCTAAAGCTTAGAGTTAGTTCTCCTATGGTTCTACTAGCTAAATAATATAAAGTCCCATTAGAATCTTAGATTTGCATTTTATCAATTTTTCTAGCTTGTTCATTTTTCTTGTAGAAAAAGAGGGAATCTTTTAGCAACCAACAAACATCCCATTTTCTTAATCAATTTAGCAATAAAATCTTTATTCAATTCCCTTATAATACTAAATCATGTTTCAGATGTTGAGGGTGGAGTTTGGAAGAGTATAGATCTCTTCAATTTTTCCTTAGATGCTTTTACTACATCCTTCCTAAGTGATGTTTTTAGCTTCTGCAACATAGATTTGAGGTTTACTTTCCATCTTTTATTTTCAACAAAAGTGTGTTTTCCATTTCCTACAATGCACATAGGTGTGTGCCATTTGATTTCTAGAAGTTGTTTTTGTAGTTTCACTTTCCTATAGTATAAATAGCTTGGAAATTTAACTATATTTTCGTTCATTTCATCTACATTACATGTCTCAACAAGAAGATATGGTGCCTACTACACATATAGTTTCAACCGCTCTTGAATTTTTATGAATCCTAGGTTGATAATTAAAGATAAGACTATAAAGAGTTGGAACATTATTGCTGCAATACTAAGAGCCACCAATGATGATAATGAAAAGTAGAGGGATTATGAGGTTTGTCCCTTCATTATTACATGTACTTCAGCCTAAAATCCCTCAAACAAGACTTTCAGTGTCTTACAAGGCAAGAGGTTACAATCAAACCTCATAGCTCAAAAAAAATAGTGCCATAATGTGCCAATCCTGGCTTTATTTGTTAGGATGATGTGTACATCCTTGGAATTGAGGGTGGTCTCGAATCCTTGAGATGTTGTTTATATAAAGAATGGAAATAACCCATTCATACTGCACTGAAACATTCATAGGAAATCACTTTCATATGCACCCTCACAAATAGCCTCTCATGTCTTTACTTCTTTAATTCATCATAGTGTTGTGATTTATTGATTATTGATATATACCAAAATATAGTTGAAGCTAGGATTTCAAGAGAAACCGCACAAGCAATAAAATTTTGGAACACTACATATTAATTTACTGAAACAAACGTCGTACATTGCAACAAAATTTTATAAGGCTAGAGGAGATATATTAATATTACTGAAACTTAACAATACCTTACATGGCAATAATAATAAACCCCCTTGCATAGATCGGCTTATGCTCACAAGGGTGAAGAAGTGTGATTGAAACTAGTGAAATGAATCACATAGTGTCAATCATCACTTCCGGGCCTTGCCCCCAGTAACCAGGACTTCCCAGGAGGTCACCCATCCGAGATCGCCTCTAGCTCAAGCACGCTTAAGTGTGGAGCTTTCCCCACAATCAAGTTCACTTATCTTGCTACCCTATTTGCAAAACCTTAGCAAGTATTGTGCCTCATGAACCATTAAAATGAAGTTCCCTTCACTCTTTTGAATTTAAGTATTAAGAGGTTTTCGCAGTGCATTATGTTATATATCATTTTTTGGGCTCAATTGCTTTAAGTCATTCATGTATGACCATTTGCATGAGAACTAGTCATAACTCACTAATTTCTCATGATTTTTTAATAGCCCACTTAGCGCTCATTACATCGGGTGATGCTCACAGGGGTGAAGAAGTGGGATTGAAACTAGTCAAATGAATCACATAGCGTGAATTGTCACTTCTGGGCCTTGCACCTGGTAACCAAGACTTCCCAGAAGGTCACCCATCTGAGATCACCTCTGACTCAAGAGCGCTTAAGTGTGGAGCTTTCCCCACAATCAAGCTTACTTATCTCGCTACCCCATTTGCAAAACCTTAGCAAGTATTGTGCCTCATGAACCATTCAAGTAGAGTTTCTTCAGTCTTTTGAATTTAAGTTATTTTTTATTATTTAAATTAAAATTTTAAATACTAAATAAAAAATATATATCTAAGACCAAATAAATGTTTTAACCATATAAAACTTGAATTTTTTTTAATAATATATAATATATATTATTCATATTAAATAATTTACATAACATGTAATCCAAAAAAAAAATGTTTTCTTATTATTAATGTATTTTTTAGTATATGTCAATATTATTTTTATTAAAAATTTTAATTGATAACCAATATTTAATCTTTTTTTATATGCAACATTCAAATATTTTGATTTAACAATTCTTTTTCTATATATAGATACATATAAAGTTGATATCTACATAAATTAGTTAATATAGATCTTCAAATAGTTTATTTAAATATATCCTTAAAACATTTTTGAAAAGTATAAGATTTAAACATTTTACTCACATACTTTTTACTTCTATTTACTTTACAACATATTCATGTTTTTTTATTGTAGCTGAAATCATTTTTTGTTTAGAACATAATTTTTGTTTTTATTTTAAAGGGAATAGACAGACAGAAAAACTTACACGTTACTGAGAAAGAAACTTACACATCTCCTCGTGTATAATGAACTTCTCTGCTCAAAAATAGAATCCAGACCATCCAAATTTATAATAATATTTGGTGTTTTTGTTAGTTCCCATAACTAACTGGTTCTTTTGGTTTTTCTTAATATTTTTATTAAATATTATAATATCTAGATACTCCTACCTGTTCATTTTCAATGATATAATTTTTATTTCTATAGCGTTTATTTCCTAGACATGATGTATCTTTATTATTTATGGCAGAGGATATCAATTTTTTTTATCTTTGTCTCAAAGATCAACTACATTAAATAATTTGAAACATCAACTAATAACTAATAAAAATTAAAATATAAATATTAATCCCAAAATATTTTTTTTTTTATTATAAAATATTTAAAAATATAATCTAATAACTACACGTCTTTTAACAAAAACAAAAAAAATATCCTGTAGCTTTTGAATTTCACTTTCCACCTCTATTTCAAATATTTTAGTGAGAGTAAGTAATGACGATAAGGACCAAACTAAACAGTGACTAATTCCATTGACCAATAACTCTTTACAATATAAATATAAATTTAATCAATATAAACAGTGATTAATTCCATTGACTCATGACTCTTCACACTATAAAAGTAATCAAATAGAGTCCAAATAGATTTCATTCAGCTACGTTTTGAACAGTATGTAAATGGATTTTTAAATTGTAACTTTTTGTGTACAAATAAATTTTAAATTCCAGGAGTACAAATAAACTCATAATATTAGTTTCATTGATATCAAATAGAAATCTAAGCCAAAATATATTTACCTAGTCAGTAGTGATCAAAATTACCAGTAAGTTACGGTGAATCTATATCTTTAAGATATAGAACTAGTTTATATAAACTACAATTACCGGATGACAACGAGATGAAAAGCATGAAAGGGCATCAAACCATAAGCGAACACAGTGTATTGAGAATTTAGGGCTTCTAATATTTTTAGAGTTAAAAGCCGATTTAATAACAACAATTTCTCAAACAAAAGCATCGTAGATGTAAGAATGACTTATGATATAACAAAAGCATCGTAGATGTAAGAATGACTTATGATATAAAACTACTCAAAGTTCTTGTAAACTATAAGTAATTCAAAAATGTGTCCCAAAAATGGCGACATTACATATATAAGAGAACTGAAATAAGAGGCGAGTACTGGAATCATTTCAACAATAAAAACTATAAACACCATTTAACTTAAAGACACTAAAATAATTGTAAAGGCGAAAACCCTCTTAAGAAACACCATAACAACAACAAAACACACTTCGCCACATTGATATCCAAAATAAGTGGGGCAAGACAACAAACAATATCTGCCAAAGCTATATACTCAAGAACAAAGATAAGATAAGGATATCACCTTGATGAATTCGAACTTGAAGGACACATGCAAAAATTTGTGACAAAAATACGTGAAACCACCATTTCTAGTGGTGGTGAGAGGAAATTAAAGCAGGTGTCTAAGCACTATGAAGGTTTGTGAGGTCATCAAAGGTGGAATCACTCACTAAGAAGATAAGATAAGGATGTTGCCTTGATGAATTTGAACTTGAAGGACACATGCAAAAATTTGTGACAAAAATACGTGAAACCACCATTTTTAGTGGTGGTTAGAGGAAATTAAAGCAGGTGTCTAAGCACTATGAAGGTTTGTGAGGTTATCAAAGGTGGAATCACTCACTAAGAAGTTTTTTCCATTAGCCAAGTGAGAATCTACACTAAGCAGAATTTGGTAGCAAAACATACTTTTGATGTCATCCAATGACGAGAAAAAATTATAATTCTCCACTCGTTTATCTCTAAAAATAAAACACAATTAGGTAACCATTTGTTGATGTAAATCTAGAGAATTCATAAAATATAGCCGCCTTTTCCTCAATATACCCGGATGAGGAACCCATTTCATGCCCTCTAGCAATAAGATTTCTCTCCTCACCTCGAGAGAAACAACATCGAAAAAAGTAACAACATAGTCATAGGCAAAAGGAAAAACTCTTTTGTGCCCTATGTTGCCTTCTCCATCCTTCCTACAACTCATTCATTACCTAGGAAGCATGAAAATAGACGCAAAAAAACATTGTGGACAAAGACTAAAAGAAATTATTCATATAAAGCTAGAAAAAATGTATGACACAAAAAGCTAAAATATAAACCCAAAAACAACTAAATCTTCGCCTACCTACTACTCTATAAAAAAAATCCACCTAATTCTTAAGCTCACCACATCTCAAAAAATTGAGACACCCCAAAAACAGCCCATAGAAATTCCTTGTACATAAGCTTGATACAACTGCTTTGTAACAATGCCCAAACACAGGAGACAAGACACTTTGACGAAATTGGAGTTGACTAGATATTCCAAGGCCTGGAACTTCAGACGGTAAATTCTTCTGAGATAGAGAATAAAGACACTACAATATCACCCAAACATCAATATTTACCCACCTAGACTGAAGTGAGAAATTACGCGCAAAGACCGCGATTAACAAATTAAGAAAAATGTGTACCAGATTCATTACCCAGAAACAACAATGGAGAGTTTAAGCTCACTATAGATCACTGGAATTATTTCGAGAGAGGAATTCACTATATCATAATTTTTTTAATAAAATCAATATAAATTAAAAGAAAAAAATATTAGTTAGATATAAGTAAAATTTCAATTTTAGACAAAATTACACATCATACTGAGCTATAAAATAAATTTCTAATTTCATATTAAGATAGGGATAAAATAAATTTCTGAATTTCATATTAAAATCAAAAAACAACCAAAAAAACAAATTAGTAACAATTATAATGGGAAGACACATTCTATTTTAGGATGAGAATTGTTGCTTGCTGCCAAACTAGCTTTCTATTTTTATGACCCACGCATGCTGCCAAATTAGTTTGAATGGATAGATGCATCAGGCATCTTTATTTTGAATGCAGTTTTTAGAAATATCCTAAAATCTAAGAAAATCTTGTTTGCTCTTTGAAATTTAGGAATAAAATATTTGCCTGTCACTCTAGTATTTTTTGTTTTACTCAAAGCTATCATTGAAATTTAGAACGTCATTCTCCATCAGCTTATATCTTTATAATATTGGTCGACAATAGATCATTTCCCCGTCCCCGGTCGCCGTCGTTGTAAGTTTTTGTTTTACTCCTTGTGAAATTATAACTTTATAAAACATTGATAACCCTTCTGTAGTTCAGATTCATGTTGTAGAATAAATATTTTTTTCCTGCGAAAGAAAAACAGTGAGGAACCATTTTAATTTAATTTAATTTAACTCTCAATTAAAAATTAAAAAACATTGGAATTTCACGTTTGGATGCCGAGTCAAATAAGCATCACATTGTCTTTTATGTCAAGTAACCATCGCAACGAGGAGACCAGGATTATTTTATGTCAAGTAACATTGACGGATTATTTTTCATAATATTGTTGGAGTTAATGTTTATATTTTATATTTGAGATGGTTAAAAAATTCTCCCCATTTTTATTTTTAAGTTAGAATAAGTTAAATTTGAGAAACTTTGTATATTAGAATAATTTCTGGATGTAAATTGTGTATTTGTTAACACATACACTTTTTTATGAAATATATGAATGTTTTCAGCGATTTTTAACATGGTATTGGAGCTTATCTATACTAATGCCTTCATGGGAGAGAAATATATGAATGTTTTCAGCGATTTTTAACATGGTATTGGAGCTTATCTATACTAATGCCTTCATGGGAGGGTTCAGGGACATAGGGAGAATGTAATATTTTTTTCCAAAGACACTGTAGTGCATATTTTATAGTAGAGTGTTGGGTTTGTTATGTGTGAAGTCTAGAATGATGGGAACTAGAGCGTGTGCACCACGTGTGGGAATCACACGCTGAGTGATCTTATTTTGGAGTAGTTTAACGAGGCAAAGGAATTGCCGTGATGGTCAAAAGTCGCTGGATTTCGTAATTTTATTCTCTCCATATTTTATGAATCATATTTCCCAATAATTGATATGATATAGTTGGTATAGTGAAGAGTGGAGGCTATTAAGCACAGTAAAGACAAATGCGAGCTTCCATAATAAGCCCAGGAATCAGCGATCGATATGGCGACGAGCATGTTCTGAAAATGGTGTGAAAATTTAGTTTATGCAAATCTTTCGCTAACCAGAGGCTTCGAGGGTAGAGTTATGGTGTTGTGTTATAAGGAAAATTGAAGGAATCAAGTGTAGGTAAAAGGTCAACATGGATGGTTGTAGAGTTAGATTGGCACTTGTGGATTTAGGGTAGGATTCCTCATTTGTTGAAGACATGAGAGTGGTCTTCTGGAGATTCGTGATTCAGGGGTTCCACAATGGAACTCTGGAATCCAACTTGCCAACTGCACATTTACCAAGGTTATGAGGTAACTTGATGGATTCTATACTGATAAATTGTAAACAAGTTAAAGAATGACTATGTATTTTGTTGTTTATGGATGATTTCAATAAATTTATGTAATGTAATCATTAAGAGGGGGTGTTGGAGTTAATGCTTACATCCTATATTTGAGATGTTGGTTTGAGATGGTTGAGAAATTCTCTCAACGTCTCCTTCTAAGTTAGGAATAAGTTAGATCTTAGAAACTCTATATATAGAGTAATATTTGAATGTAAATTGTGTGTGTGTGTTGACACATACACCTTTTGTGTGAAATATATGAGTGTTTTCAACGATTTTTAACAAATATAAGAGCATAGATCCATCTTAAATACTGACCTAACATGAGTAGAGAGCAATTCAAATTCTTCTTGCGCAATTTTTTTATGAGCCAATATTATTTAAATGTTTTGTATAGCTATTTATTTTTTATTTTTTTTGGCTCAGACAATGAGAAAAATTTCAACATTCATGAATGACGGACACCGTTACACATCATAGTGGGCTATAGGATGAGCCTGTCCCCTCAATAAATAATAATAATGATAAAAAAAGAGTCCAAAATTTTTGGAATACATTAATTCCAGCCAACCAACCTTAGACATTAACAATATTAGGTAGGAAATCTTCTCTAAAGTTCATGAGGTAGGAAATCTTCTCTAAAGTTCATGAGATCTTCTGGCAGCTTCTAGACTTCAGATAGCTTCCGGAAGAAGCCCTGTCACTGACAATCCATAAGCTTCATGATGATGTATAAAATGATTTCTCTAGCAATGTAAATTTTGAGTTTGTGGTGTGATATGCAACGGTGCTATATGCACAAGTACTAGTTCTTGCCGCAGGCTGTCACTTGATCAGCTGGCACAAGTTCGCTAGGAGCTTAAGGCAACCTCTATGAGCTCTTAGAAGAAGCTTTTAACTGTGATGGATGAAAGCTAACTCAACAGAGGCTAATCTACTTGCAGAAAGAAATGGAAAGATGAATAGAAATGCAAATCCTAGCAAACCCTAGTTTTACCGACTAACGCTTCTGGTGCAAGAAAAGAGATGAAAGATACAGAAATGGATGCCATTGATTCTTGAAGAGGTAAAATGCATGTGACTAAGCTACTTCTGAAGTGAAATCTGGAAAAAACATCTTTTTGTATTTTTGCATAATTTTGCAGAATTATTATGCATGTGCTTTGACTGTTTTTGACTGTGCAGAGGTTGATTGGTGAAAAGAAATGGGGTAGGTGGTTGCAGGAGGTTGGGAAGGTGAGAAGAGGGCCCAAAGGGTCCCTAGCACCCTTCCATAGAGTTTCACAGTAATCATATCTCGAAAAACTGCTCACGTGATCTTCTACAGGAAGTCTACAGGGGTTCTACAAGATGTTCCGAAAGACGATTGTGGAGGGTTAAGGGTGGAAAAACAGTGGAAAAGTGGAAATGGAGGTTGGATGAGGATGTGAAGGGGTCTAAGACCTGGTAAATGAAGCTAAGAAGTGATGAAAGTGGTTGGATTTGGTTCAAGGATGGAGGAAGCAATGTTGCACAAGAGTGTAGAAATTAGGGCAAAGTGAGAAAATGTGGAAAATGAAGGGAAGGAATCTGAGTTAGGGGGTTGGAGCAGGTTGTATGATGGAGGAAGGGTAGGAAAGGAGGTATCATAGGTGTTCTGCACACTATCTTCCAAAACTAATCAAACAAAGACTAGGAAAACCAAAGATCTAGCTATTTTGAACTAATTTGACCTAAAAACCATAAACATGATGAACAAAAGTTTATTGGTAGAAAATAATGCATGATAACTATTAAAACTAAGCAAGAACAGATCTAAGGATGTAAGCACAACTGGTATCAACTTTTCCAACTGAAAATCTAACACTAGCAATTGCATTGAGAGGCGAAAATAGTGTTTTTGTGGCAGCAAGTATGCCTTGGTCTCAGCTGATGGTCCCAAGGAGGGAGAGATGAGATCAAGGATTGCTTGGTGGCCTTTTTGCAGATATTTGCTGTTACCAAACTATCAAATCAACCCTAAGCATGAAAAACTATCTCAATCATCAAAACAACCTAAGTAACAAAACAAGATTTTAACCTAAATAACAAATTTTATTCTAAGAATGCAGCAAAAACATATAAAAGTACACAGAG
Source organism: Pinus taeda (assembly GCA_000404065.3). Classification (NCBI taxonomy): domain Eukaryota; kingdom Viridiplantae; phylum Streptophyta; class Pinopsida; order Pinales; family Pinaceae; genus Pinus; species Pinus taeda. The sequence goes on along the minus strand of APFE031603511.1, from coordinate 37,526 downwards.
GAGGTACTGGAACTTGGGTTGGGCCCAAACCCAAGAGCTACAGCCTCCTAAGAAGAAGCTCAGAGCTGATGCAAAGTGAAACTGATCTCCATTACTCAAAAAATAACCATGTCACAAAAATGTTTACAATAAAAGCTTGAAAATGAGCTGAAAGGTAGAGCAACACTAAAGTGAGAAATACAAAATGTTCAAGAAGTAACTTACGAAGGCTCGAAGCCTTCCTACCTATGCACTAAGAGGACCTCCAACAACCCTCCTTAACTCAAGGGGCCTAGCTGCTCAAACTGCAAGTAATCAGCCACTTCACAAAAGTTGCTCGATTGCCCTTGGGAATCATCTTTGGAGGGCTGCTGAACTCTGAGCTGATGGTGGAGAACTCGAGGAAGGGGCCACTTAGTGCAGGAGACACCCTTCCTACAAATCCTCAGCCTTGTTTCCTCATATTTGGCTATCAACTGGCTCATATATGCTTGACCTTGGTCGAAAAGTTGTCCAAAAATCTGCAATAAGCACATATTAGACTTCATGGTCAAGTGACTATTCTCATTCATTCAATTAACATAAATATACTCAAAAGCATGCATAAACTATGAAGAATGGTGGATTAATTGAGAATAATAGCAAAATGAGCTCAATAAGTTACCCATTTTTGGGGTTCATCACTAGGGTAAAATCTTCCCAATGCCCTTGGGGTTAGGCCTTGGTAGTTTCACCTGCGGGTATATCTCTTCACGTTAATTTACCTAGATTTGATTTTACTGCCACCACCACTCAATGTTCGTGAACCATCCTAAAAAAAGAATAGCAAATGAATGTAATATTATATTGTAAACAATATATTTTAAATAATGTATTCCCTTAAGTAATGATTTAAACCCTAATTCTCTTTGGCTACATGAAGAGCTTGATTTAACTAGTAAATTAAAATAATATTGAAGACGTGACTAATAATTCTTTGATAGCCAATTAGTCAAACTTTGTAGTTCTCAAGATATTATAATTTGCAATGGGTTCATCAAGTAACCAAACTCTAATGAGAGGACTTATATCCGGGTTTGGAAGTAGTATATTGGATAATGTGATATTGCATATGTTTTATTCAATATAAATTGTAACCTTATACCTATTCAATGACCATGAACCTTCCTATCATCATACACCTTTAGACCTAACCCTAAATTGTTTTCATGTAAAAATATCACTTGCATGACAATTATGAGAGTCAAAGCCAACTACCTTTTGACAAGAGTAAAATGGATCTCTTCTTAAAGGACATATATAGGGATTTACACCTCTTAACTTATAAGGATAATTTTAAAAGCCTTTATAATAATTTTACTACAATTAGCAAGTTCTCTACCAAACTCCTCTATCCAACAATTACCTCTACCAAATTTTCAAATAAAAGGAATAATGGAACTATGATAATGATTTCAAAATTTCTAGGAAAGCAATTAGGGATGCTCCTAACAAAAAAAATCTTAGTAAAAGATAGAAAATATACTATATAAGTAGAAATCAATACTAGTGACTACACATGTCTATGCTTGACCATAAAAAGCTCTAAAGGGAAATTTTAATTAATAAGGCTGAAGAAAAACATTTGATTCCCATGAAAAACTACAACATTTACCTTAAAAATATTTATGATGTTGCTAATACTATGGACACCATTTTGAATGCCCATATACAGGATGCTATATTTTTTTTGGAAGACATTGAGTTTGGGATTAACAATCTCACTAATTATAAGGATAATGTCATTGAAGGCCGCCAAGCTAAAAAGTTTAAAATGGGAGAACATATCCTCATCCTCCACATATACAAACTCTTTAATTATGAATTGAAGAAAGACTTAGTTGTGCCTTAGGTGCAAATACTTATTGTGCATAACTTTAAGAGAGGAGATCAAGACATTCCCTCTAATTATAGGACTATTATGATTAGCTACATTTTTGACAAATTGTATAATGGCAGAAGTGTCCTCAGACACGTAATTTTATTAATAAAAAAAAATAATTACATAATTGATTTTGCAAGAGTTTACACCCGAACAACCAAACACTCTTGCAATGAGCTATTTATAAGCTCCATGTCCTAACTACCTCTAATTATGGATCACTTATTAAATAACAAGTGTCCATTTACAATAAATGCTATTCAAACCAACTAGCTAACTAATCTCCTAAAATAGAGCTTAAGATACGACACATTTGGAGAGTCATATCTTGTTACAACAATATACTAATTCTAAATTGTCTCTCATTAAATAATTAAACATTCTAGAATAATAATCATTAATTTAATATCTTAAATTAATAATTATTTTATTCTAATTTTATAACCTATGATAAAATTGTATTTTTGGATCATCTAACATTGTATAGACTTTGTTTGGAAATAAAGATTAGGTTTTGGGTTGAAAGCTAATCTAAAAGAGAAAAGGGCCTATGCTTGTTACCCAAAGGACATTTAGTGCAATTACGACCATATTTATTATTGAAAATATGCTAATCACAACAATATCTGAATTTAGAGGCCAAGAATCCCCTCGAAAGACAATTTGATATGGGTTAACATGTGCTCTTCATCCTCAATGTTTATAAGCTTCTTTTGGGAATAAAGCTAGTTTATTCTTCGTAACCATGCTCATGGCCCCACGAATTATACTTAGTGCTTCACAACTTTAATGATGCCCAATTAAAGGACAAATATTTCCTAGAAAAGTCATTTATTGGTGGTTCAAGGTGGTGTTCAATGAATTTGAGCCCAAGAAGCTTTCTTAATAGAAGAATTCCTAATATTCCTCCACTAACAATCGTTAATGTCCCAATACCCATATCTAATGTTCAAAAATTATTAATTGTGACTATATCCCGACTCTAATATTAAGAATATCCTTGGGACTATCTTCTGTGATCTTTCTGGGTGATATTCTTCAAATAGGATGCCTAGAAGTTTCCTTTAGGGATAAAGGATTTCATTCACTCCCTTAATCATGGGTAAGGCCCCATGACCCATGCCTAGCTTTAAATGCCTTCTGATGGAGCTTATATCCCCTCTCAAAAACCAAAGATCCCATAGAGAAAGCATATTTGGGATTTGAAGGCATCATTCATGGTCCATGAGACTTACAAGGTACCTTTTATTCCTAAACCCTAATTTTCCTCCCTTGACTATGGTTAAGGATGACTAACTATTTCTAGTAATCAAAACTTCCTTAGGGAGTATTTTGTGTTGTTTCATATGTTTTGGGAGTTCTTAAGTGTCACTGCATTGATTCTAATATCCTTATATGCATTTCATTGTCACAACACCTTTCATGTTGTAAAATGACACTTTTGGGTCGTAGTCACACACATTTCACTGTTTTTAGTTGGGGAATGTGCGTAAAGTGGTGTTTTGATGTATATTCCCTGTTGATCAAACATGTCTAAGTTTTATTGATGAGTTAGTATGTGTCGCACATGGTTTTTTTGTCCAAAACTCATCTTTCTCACCCCTTGACCAATAATATAAACTTAGAAATATCATGGTTGAAAAATGACTCAGTCAAGGTCAAGAGCGCATGAACACATTTGGATACTTGATGTGTGACCCATCGCTATTCAAAAGTGTGCCCTATGTCCACCCACGGAGCTAGGTGCACTCCAAAATAATGAATCCCCTTCCCTGTTCCAAACTGTGCCCTCAAAAAGTGACTAAGTCTTCCTTGAGCACACTGCTTCAAATAAAAAAGTTTACCCTCTTTGAGCACATTGGAAAATCCTACATGCCCGAAGCTCAACCCTTCAGCCTTCCATAATTCCCCATGCACCCTCCTAAACTGACTTGAGCGCATCACATCTTGAAGACATGAAGCCTCAAACTTTAGCCTTCGAGAGTGAACCTTTCCCCCTTCCTGAGGCCAATTAGGTGCATGAACACATCCCAAAGGCGCAAATACTCAGCCTTCAGCCTTCAGGAGTGTGCCCTACACCTTCCCTCTTTTCCTTCAGTGTATAAGACACTTGGGAAGCCTGAAGCTTTCCCCTTTGTCCTTCAAACCTGCAACATGTGCCATGCCATGATTGTCTCCTTCCTTAGGGTGCATGAGTGAATGTAAAAGCATAAAAACTCCTCCTCCTCCATCCTAGAGATTTTTAAAGTGTACCATCGTGCCCCAAAGTGCCATCAACCACTTTAAGTGCACTAAAAGTGCACGAACAAGAAAACATGAATAAAACACAATAGCGTAGGATATTTTTTAAAACTAATAGCTGCTCCGCCTAAGTGATTGTAGAAACAAGTATTCTAGGGACCTCATGGCAAGCGCACACAAGGAAGATCAAGCAAAGAGGATGAATAAAGGAATCACAAGAAGAACCAAAAGCATGCCTGAACCTTGATGATGAAAGCACCATGAAGATGTCAAGATTGAAGATCATTCAGAGGGTGGAAGCACTATGAGCATATGATGACAAAGGACAAACAGATTGGTAGCCATGTCACTATTAAAGTAAGTCCATTTCATCGGTCATTTTCAGTCATATTCATCTAGTATAGTGACATGTCAAGTTCATCATATGATGATGTGGAAGAAAAACTATATCATTATTATCATTATATAAGACAAATGAGTAAAACTCCTGGAGTTATAGGTGAACTGAAGAGTCATGAAGGTCGAAAAGACATGTAATACTAAAAGTCACATGTAATTCAAAAATTCATTTGGAACTTCAAAGGTTGTAGAATTCCAAAGGTCACTAGAAGTTAGAATGCCAATAGTCGTGAGGATATGAAAGGTGACTTCTCAAGTTATAAATAGGTCATCGTTTCTCATGTAATGTACTTTTAGCCTTAGCTTCTCCGATGAGCGATAAGAGAGATAAGTTAGCATTTTTTGGGAAAAAGTAGTGGCTCCAACACTCCTTTATTGGAGCAAGTGATGTTCATTGTGTTCATGCATCTTGAGACTTTTACTTAATATTTGAATACTAATGGCTAACACATTTTGATATATGGATTATAAATGTTTGTAAGAATATTTTGTGAATGTCTATAGTTCATGCTTTCCTTCACCAGTATTAAGGTATTTGAACTACTTTGGTTATTTTAGTACTTATCTTGTTGAGAGTGTGTTGTAATGGTTGTAATCATTGTCACAACTCTATGGATTATTCTGTTGGATCTTAGATAAAACATGCTTCTTTATGTGTGTGTTTATTAGGGTAGTAAAATTATCTCTCTCTTAGAAGCTCACTTCTTCCCCCTCTGCAATAGAAGAACCTTGATGCACCTACAATTGAACATTCACTAGGCACACTAGCTTGCTTTTTGAAGGAACATATGTGATTCTTTCTCTTACTAATAACTAAATACAAGGCATATATTTAAGTGGATGTCAATCCAGTTGTATTCCATATGGGGCTCCTATCCCAAAGAGTGTGAAGTCTAATTTGGACTAGATATATGGGAGGCTCCCTTGAAAGCTTGTAGATCCAGAACTATCAATATCTTTGGTGCTAGAAGGAGGGAAGCTAGATTTTTATGGATGATAAATCCACCGACCCACATTATACTACCTCTCGACAAGGCATCAACAATCCCAAGACCTCTTCCAGCAATATTATTGAAGCTGACGGATCTTCTCAGTCTGACTCTGAAAAAAGTTATGAAATTTTGTAAGAGCACATACAAGCAATTCTGCCTATAACCCATCACATTGCGAAGGCTATGGGATTAATTCCTAGAGAGTACAATCTTCCCTATTTTCTGAATAAGAAATAAACAACCCCTACTAGGATAGTAGTTTCCATAGTGGAAGATTTGGTTTTCACTACCATTAAAGAGTTGGTGGAATATGTAAACAACACATAAAAAGTAGAGAAGCCTTCATATTTCAATGGGGGTGACAGAGATAATGTTGTGCTATGAGATGATAATTTCCACAAGTTAGGTAGTCAGGAAGAAAATTGCTTATATTCTGAAGAAGAGGAGTATAAATATGAAGACATGATAGAATAAGGTCTGGATTGGATGACTCAGGGCCGCTGGCCCTTCCAGGTATTTTATGTAAAACTCAAAGACACAGAGAAAATTTGTTAATGAAATATGACCCTGAAAGGGTGATCAAAGAAAAATACCATTTGGATAATTTATATCTACACCTCCAGACGCTCGAGGTATATTATGATGATGTTTCATGAAAACTATTTCCTTGTACACTAGCTGGTATAGCAACTACTTGGTATCATAGTAATCCTGCAAATTCAATTAAGAATTGCAGGGGGTTTTAAAATTTGTTCCCTGAAAAATTCACTGATGAAAAAACCCCAACCATGTTATTAAAATAGTTAGGGAATTTGAAGATGGGGAAAGAGAATAATTCAAATATTTTAATCAGAGGTTCAATTGGGCATTGAACCAATTTCCTACGGATATGGCAACTCATGTCTCCATCACGATTTATTACTATACTTCTTCCTTGCCAACAAGCCTATCATTTTTGTAAAGAGTGCCATGAAAGAGACTTTGGTTTGGAATTTCAAAGAAGCCATTGTTGATGAGAAGGACTTGCATGCAATCAGATTCATTATTGACTAGGAATCATCGAATGACTCGAAGTCGGTAGAAAAAGGTCTTAGGTATCCTCAAACAAGGCTAAGGATAATAAGCTATTGACCTAGAAATCTTTACTCGCATTATAAAGAATATGTATAATGAATTGGAAGAAATGAAACAAAGGAAAATCGAGGCCATTATGTGTAGCAAGACCCTAAAGTTCAACTTCAAGAAGGAGTTAAATAACAACAAAAACAACAGTAGTCAACCACCTAAGTTTTCATAGAGCTCAAATGTCGTGTTGAATGTCGAGGGAATGGGCATGGACCAATATTGTTCTCTTCATCAATAATTTCATTCATAAAATACATGCCCATAGTGGAGTCACGACATGCATGCTCTAACTATGCACATTATTGAATTAGTACTTTTAGATGAGCTGACTGAGAAAATGGAAGAAAAGAAAGAATCCATTATGCATGAGGAAACTAAAAGTGTTAGACATGAAGTAAATACTCTCAGTTGTGTGTTCAATTCCAAGAAGGAAAACACAAAGAACCACTATTGAATGAGGCCCTGACTCATAAGAAAAATAATTGATATAAGTTGAGAAGCCAAGTGCTTGTTCCTAAACAAGAGTTGATGAGGCAAAAATTGAAAGAATATACGTTCAGAAAACTTACTCCACCCATCAACCATTCATAGAACAAGTTTGGAGATGCTTCCCCACTAAAGAGAAATTCTAATAGCAAAATAAACATTACCACTATGGAAGTATCATACAAAGCCACTCCTCCATACACTACTACAATCCCTGTTGAGCTAGACTATAAGATAGTGGAGGTATGAGGAAATATCGCACAAATATTTTAAACTTTGAGCTTACAAGGATAGCCAACTAGTGGGAATTGCTTGTCCAAGTACACACCCAATCTTCTTCAGGTAGTAATGTTTGTTCTTCCCAGAAGGTCTTTAGTAAGAGTGTTGGTCCCCTGGAGTCAGTTGTTAATGCTTTGACATTAGAAGCTAATAATCTCTACCCTCTCTTTCTTTTGAATTTCCAAATTGTCAATTACAATGTTCACAACTGTTTAGTTGATTTTGATGCATCTGTAAATGTAATGCCACTACCTGTTGAAAAGAAAATAAATGTCAAATGGGGCAAAATGGAGCCACAAATTATTTAGCTAGATAGATCTTTGGTTTAGGCTATTAGTGAAATTAGAAATGTGGTTATGAAATTATCTAAATACAATCTAGTTCATCAGTGTATACATATCGTAATTTTGGAAATACCATAAGCATATCGTATACTTCTTAGTCAAGATAGGTAAAGCCAATTACAAGGGTATTTTTCAACTGACTGCTTACATCTGTGACTTCCATATAGGGGAAAGAACAATAAAATATGGATAGAATTAGAACCTTACATGAAACACACTTTTACACCCTTCAAAGGAAAAATGAGTCGATCGCTTTTACAGAACTAATTTTCAGTAATTATCTTTTGGAAACTGAGCTTTGGTGCTATTTCACACAACCTTCACCTATTCCACCAGATACATTGTTGGGGCTCCTTCCCTTCTCTCCAGCTGTTGCAAATAACTTATCTAATATAGATGTAAACAGTATAGCTAGTAATAATAGCAGTAATTATACAAGAAATAGTTTAGTAGGTTGTAAATTTTGGACTTTATATTTTGATGGTTCTAAGGCAGAGGACAATTCTAGAGCTACTTTCATCCTTACAAACATGGATAACAATAACCCTGTACTTTAATGTCGTCTAGAGTTTTAGTGTGCCAAGTATACTGCATAATACACAATACTTGTGCTGGGATTGGAGAAATCTATGGACTCAGAGGCAGTCACTCATTAAGTACGAGATACTATATAATGTGTTTCACCTCATGTCAGAAACTACCAATAGGAGGTAGGGAATTTTATAAATAATTTTAAAGCGTCCAATATTATTTCTATTCCAAGAGATAGAAATGAAACAATAGAAACATTAGCAAATGTTGTTGTAGGATGTTTCCACTGAAAAATGGCTTTCCTATTGAAATCTTATATAAACCATCTTTGTCTCACAATGTTAGTAATTTATGCATTTCCAGTGAAGGCCAATAGATAATACACTTTATGGTGAATTCTAATGTATTTAAATACAACACTATAGAGGAGGATGAGAATGAGAAAGTTACGCAAGAAGCATCTCAAGCGTCGAAAGGAAAAACTATGCTAAAATGTCTAGTGTCCCTGGAAAAATTATATGACATGTATAATTGGTTTAGAGGGCCAACAAAAAAAAAAGCTCAGAGTTCAAAGCTCGCATCTGAACAAGTTAATTTGGGAACCCGACAAGATCCAAAGTATGTCAATTTTGGTACCTCCTGTTCCCAATAGGAGCGAAAATAATTTCCCACCATCTAGTCATCTGGTCAGATACCCGGTGTATGGCTTCAATTGACAACCATTGACCCTCCCTGGGAATGGATTTGCATTCATCTTTATCAAAGGAACTGCTCCACCATCGTTAATCTCCTTGACGACATAGGGCCCCAGCCAATGCATTCGAAATTTTCCTGGAAATTTATCAAACTTTATGTCATATAATAACACTAAATCATTTACCTTGGAGGTGTATAGTTTGATGTGTCGATCATGCCATGCCTTTTCGTGTTCGTTTTAAACTTGCTGATGGAATCCAACTAGAAACCTATCTTCTTCTAGCTCTACCATCTACTCGAGCCTTTCTTCCATGGCTCTGCAATCTCCCATTCCTGTGAATGTTGCTATGTGCAGACTAGGTACAATCTATTCCATTGGCATCACAGCTTCAACACCATAAAGTAGCCTTAAAGGCATTTGTCTAGTCAGCTTCCTACAAGTTGTTCTATAAACCCATAACACCGCGGGTATGCACACATCCTAGTCATTTCTTTCTGTATTGCAAACCTTCATCAGTGCATTCTCCAGTATCTTATTAAATTCTTCTACCATGCAATTATCCTATAGGTGATATGATGTGCTCTTCTGACGGTAGACCTAAAATTCCTCTATCAATGCATTGATCGTTTCATTAATAAAATGCGTACCGCGATCGCTTATTCAAATTTTTGGACAACCAAACCTTGTTAGCATGTACTCAAAGATGAACTTTGTGGTTTTCGTGCTTGTACAGTACTTCATAGGTTGTGCCTTCAGCCATATGGTTAAATAGTCAATCACGGTGATGATGTATCGTGCATCCTTCTTCTTTCCTGGAGGCTGAATTGGTCCCACAAAATCAATCACCCACTTCTCAAAGGGCTGTAATGATATCTGCAGATTCAGCAGCAACTGATCCATCCACGATTGTCTGCAAGTCCCTTGGAATGCATTGCATGCCCTACAATACGCTTTTGAATCCTTATGCAGTGTCGGCCACCAAAACCAAATGTGTAGAATATTTTGCATTGTTTCTTTTCTCACATAATGACCTCCCGCATGTCCTCCATGAGCCTCAGTGAGGATGTTGACTGGTTCAAATTCTGGTACATAACATTAGATTATTTCATCTGATCCCTTTTATAAAAGTGCCCTGAAATGATAGAAAAGTTTGTTGCCCGCACCACTAATTCCTTCTTTCTTTGGATAGTATATCCTCCTAGAGCTTTTCCCACCATCAGGAAGTGTATAATATCTTAAAAGTGACTACTCGTTACATGCATCACAAAGAGCTATGCGTCAGGTAGTCCTTCCTCCAAATTAGTAGGCTCCTCTCCTGTTTAAATGCGCGACAAATGATCCGGTCTAGCATTAAATTGTCCTGGTTTCACAATAACTTCAAAATCATATTCTTGAAATAGTAACAGCCATACGCATATTGTCCACCCCAACACAGGCTTTTTCACCAAGTACTTCAATGTAGAATGGTCTGTATACATCATAAAGTGTCTGCCTAGCAAGTAATGCCTAAAATTCTGGAGCGCGTATACCATATCCAGACCTTCACGCTTTATTGTTGGATAGTTCTTCTTAGCTTTATATAACTTCCTACTTGTGAATGCTATGGGATGATCCAATTCTCCCTCACCATCCTGTTTTAGTACTGCTCCTAGCGCAATACATGATGTGTCCACATGCACATGATATTCCTTCTTCCAATCCGAGAAGACTAGGATTGTCGTCACCATTTTCTCTTTGAGAATATCCAAGCTCTTCTAATCTTCCTCATTCTAGCAAAATCTATCATCCTTTTTTAACAGTCTCTCCATCAACATGGTGATCTTGGCATAGCTTTTTATGAACTTTCTATAGTACCTTGTATGCCCCAACGTTGCACGTAGTGGTTTCACACTTCTTGGTGCCTCCAAATTGCTTATAATTGCAATCTTCGGAGGGTCTATAGTCAAGCCTTGTCTACATACCACGTGACCCAGCAAGATCCCAAAAGGGATGAAGAACAAACATTTCTTCAGATTGAGTGTGATCTAGTACCTCCGCCATGTATCTAGCATCAAGCGCAAACTTGATACGTGGCACTTTAACAGTCCAAACACTGTCCAATTGTCAAAGTATACCACTAGAAATTTGTAAATTAAATCTTTGAACAATGCAATGACTATGCGCGAGAAGATCGTTGGCGCGTTCTTCAGTGCAAAAGGCATGACAGTATACTTGGAGAATCCCCATTCAGTCGTGAAGGTCATCTTACTCCTATCCTTCAACGTGATTTTGATTTGATGGTACCCCAAGAACCCATCAGCAAAAAATTATGCTTCTTGGTTGCCAACATTATCCAGCACCTCATCAGTGAATGGAGTTGGGAAGGGATCATGCACACAGGCGTCATTCAACTTCCTAAGATCTATGAATATCCATATCTCATACTTCTATTTTTTTTTTCTGAACTACCATTGGGATTACCTAATTAGACTCTTCTGCTGGTTCAATGATGTATGCTGCAAGACTTTTATCCAACTCCAAACAGACCCTTTTCTTTATACTTCAGATTGAGGTGGTAAGGTATTTTCTCAACTGGCTTCATTTTTTGTTTTAGAGTGATCTTCATGACACCCACATCCCATATTATCCCTTTCAGATCTGAAAACTTACTGCGAAATAGATCCTGATATTCATAGAGTAATTCGACGACCATATCTACTATCGTGTCATCCCAGTAGTCCCCAATATTTGCAAAATTCGGCTCTGCCTCTATGCCAATGTTCACCTATCTAGTTTTGAGCAGTTTGGTGATGTCTATATTCTCTAGTTACAGCCCTTAAACTTAGCGGTGACATTTAGTCTCTGGAATATTAATCTTCCTCGGGTCTTTGCCTTCTTCTTCTGCTATTACATTATAGCACTCTAGTGTGTGGCTCAACTAGGTAGTCCAATCAGGTTGAATAAAATCTAGGGGATCCTTACCTTAACCTCCTGCAATGCTTCATCGATACATTCAATCCCATCCTCAAATCTAAACGTCATAGAAAATCCTTGGAGCAAAACATCCCATTCTTGAGTGCCATGGCAGAGGTATGTCTCCATGTACCAATTCATCGGTATAACATCCAAGGTATAACAAAATAGATGTACACACTCTGGCTGAGGCTTCGCTCCATACACTTAAGTCCATTTGGCCAAATGGTCGCGCGGGTGATTCCTCCCATCATACTTTTCTGTTAGTTGCACTTGTGGGTGAACAAACCACACTATCATCATTACTTTGTATACACGCCAATCATCAAAACTTCCCTTGTGCGTGCCCCACCATCTCGTAGGCATAGCCCAAAGTACCCAATCCAAGGCCTGGAAGTGATGCTTCTCTAGCACTTTCTCTCAAATGCATCCACAACGTGATTAACATCAGTGAAACTATCATAGTAAGGAATATTTATTACCTCTGATGATACACAATGCAATGACTTGGTCATCATATTAAACTGCAACGTAGATACTTCACTCAGTCAATTCTCCTAGTGCTAGAGTTCTTCGTCTAAATCTGATGTGAAGGAACTTTTTTCGGTCCCATGCAATACATTGATCTACTGTAGGATTAACCCAATCCCGATCTCACACTGTTATCTTGTAAATATGGTCCAAATCATCATCAATTTCATAATCATAGACTGGTTCAGTATAGCGCAATCCTTCTGTAGTGTCTAGAGGCACTAAACACGTGGAACAATTTCTTCTCAAATATCATCTTCTGCTTCTTCAAATTGATTAACCCGTTCATGTCAGTGGCCTAGTCAATCCTAAAGGAGTGCGGGGTAAGGATTTCTGTCATCCACAATCTTGATCACTAAAAAATCGGCTAGTGTGCTTGCACCTTCAATATCAATTGTTACCACCTGAACCCTCCCCATTGGGATGATTTCTTGTTGATTCGCCATCCTTAACTGAATCGAAGACCACTATAGTGCAGGCCTCCCCATTCTCTCCCATGTCTGTTTTAGCAAAACATTTGCGTCTGACCCCAAATCTAAAATAACTTAATCCATCTCATATTCTCCTATTTGTGGAGTAAGCCTCATCTCACGCCCTGTTCTTGTCCTATGCCTGCCAATGTTTCTAACTACGCACATTCCATTAGTAGCGTTTTCCTTCCCAGTGTGCCTATTGATCAGCTCCTACAGTCCCTTCACAGCCTTGATATCGTGCATCAGTTTCATGCAGGTCTCCAAGAACATTGTAATCATGGACAGGTCCTTTTCTTCAACCATCTTTTCCTGATTCTCTGAGGTAGAGGCTTCAGTGAAGCTTCTCTTCACTTCCATAAACAATTTTTTTCATGCGTTCTACATCAAACTCGACCTCCTTTTCTTGCTCTTTGTGGACCCACTCACCCTGTTCAGGCTACTTCCCCTTATCTTCACCAGTCGTCACCCCACTCTGCAACACAATATTTACCTTAGGATCTTCCTCGTGAGGCTCATCCCTCATCATCTATAGGTTTTGCATCGGTTGTTGAGGTTGCACCCCCTTTTCACATATCTTAGCTAACAATATAGGGCAATCCTCCGTCTGACGGTCAAACTGAGTACAATAGCGGCATGACAGATGCGTTAGATTTGGCAGTCTTACGCATAGTGTCCTGGTCCCCCACAGTTGTAAGAAATGACCTTCCCTCAACCTCTACCAAGGCCTATGTTTTCCAAGTTTCGTGCTTGTACAAAAGCCTCATCCACCGATCTAGGATTGAATAAAATTACTTTCTTCTATAGATGGCTATGTAGACCCCTAAGATACTTCAGGAGTACATATGGATTATTTTGGGAGATGCCTAGCATTATGGCGATCTTTTTTAACCTTGTGGTGTACTCATATACACTCTTTGCACTTATACCTAAAGTAGTAGGACTGGGTCGGCTAGTCCTCGACATACCTAATGAGCTAAATTGCAATTTCGTGGCATCTTTTAATTCTTCCAAATTAGTAAATGGATGACATATATCCAACCTCAACGTCTTCCTGTGGCCTTCCCACCAGGTGAGGGCATGGCCCTCTAATTTCATTTAGGCAAAAGAAATCTTTGATTCCTCCTAAATGTGATGAAAACTGAAATACACTTCTAGTTGTTGAGACTCTTGATATTACTTTAGAGAGTCAGTCTTGCCTTGGTATGGCTTGATACCTTCACTTAATTTTAGAAAAGGGACTATGAATCGTTCATGGCACTAGGGTTGGCTTGATCCTTTTCAAGTCATTTCTTTGACTAGTTCTTTGTTTCCTCTCGATCTTCTGATATCCTCTCTTATCTATCATTTATGTTAGAACCCATATCTTCTCCACGTAGCCTGACCTTATTATTGAGGGATAATAAGAGGAGATTTTAACTATCACTTATATCTTCAACTTATGCTTCTAGTCGTGAAAAACTCTCCTCTATAGGATTAGGAGGGTTATTCACAGATTTTTTGGCCATGATTAGGGTTTTACAACTTTTGGCTTAGCCAATATAGAATCCGATGGAAATTTTAGGGGCTAATGTTCATCGAGTGGGTTAATTTTCCATGATTTTTCCACAAAAAAAAATTCGCCAATTTCCAAATTTTGTAAAAGATGATTTGCCCAAATTTTAGAATATATAATTATTTTACCTTAAAAGTCGCCAACATTATATACAAACTATATATAAAATCATTATAAATTTGAATAATTTTAGAAATATATCAATAAACATTTTATAGTTTTATATTATGGATTAGTGAGATTCGCTAATGTTTTTAAACTTCAAGAAAATTTTCCATAAAATTTTGCTTGATATAGATCCCGTTAAAATATGCACAATATACCTAAAGAAACCATCAATGATACCAATATGGTCTGTAAAATGTTATGGATATTCCACTAGATTGTTCCTCACAACAAATATGATAAATTTATATTAAAAAATCTTAAATCAACATTATTATGGTTTTATTTCTCTCTAGATTTACGGATCTATAGCTTATGATTAATTTCATATACATTAAAATTAAAATTTTGTATAAAATAGAAAAAATGAAATAAAATATCACAAACAACGATTTGAAACAAGATATAACCCAAGAAACTCTTCCGGGAGAAGATGCAGCTGGAAGGTGGGGTTTTTTTACTCTCTTTCACTGAATATAAAATGGTTGCAAGTACAAAGAAGTATGACATGTGGCTTGTAGGCTACTATAGTGCACGGGTCATCTATGTGTTCTATATATCCTATCCCTCTTGGATATTTTGCTAATCTATGGAATAAATACACTTGAAAAGAATGGAACCCCTTTTCCTCCTAGTGCCTGGTTATAACACAACCTGATAGCCCACTTATGGTTAGGTTTGACTACCTCAACTCTTGATTAGAGTTACACCATAGACTCTTTTAGAGTATTCTTCATCATAATCACATGGCTAACCACGTTACCATGAATAATGGTGGTTGATGTTGCATCCTATCGAATTATGGTGGACAAGATAGGAAGGTCAACTTCTGAATGGAATAACTTTTACATATAGAGTCTTATTGAGGAAATTATTATGACATTACGAAGGTATAATGTGTAGAATATAAAAAAAGACATGATGATAAAGAAGAAAACTTTTACGCATATAAAGCTTTGTTTGATTCCTCAAAATTTTCTTGGAAGGTTTCGGACGACAATTTTCCAAACTAGGTCTCATAGTTGAAATTGGTCTTCTGAGCTGATTACTACACTTTTTCCACTCTAAAAGCATCAAGATAGATGAAAAAATATATAATGATCCAATCCATATCAATCCTCTCACAAGGATAGGTCACAATATCCTTTTTTTTACACAAAATTGAGCAGGATCTATATTAAAATATGCATCTAGACAGAATAGTTACTCAGGAAGTGAGTTACAAAATATTCTTCTTTAGTTAATGACACTTTAAAAATATTTAAGATACCAACATACTCCAAATAAGAGAAGGGAGGGAAAAATGCCAATACTAAGTCTTCTGGTTTTTATTCCTGCCGTTACAAAAGAAAAATATTAAATTCTAACAAATTGTTTACAAAGAAAAATGTAGAAACAATACATTTCTATAAATTGCTAGAGGATGACCTACTAATTGACCCATCGAAGTCATGACTAGAGTTATTTATACTATGATATTCCTTTCTTATTTTTTTCGATACAGATGAATGCTTCTTTTTATGCACATCTAAATAGGAAGGGCAGGAATAAGAGCATTCTTCTCGGCCACCTTCATAGCTTTAATATATTTTAGTATAGAGATCTTCATGGAAATTTTTACCACCTCTATTGGAGGGGCCCAATATGGATATTATTCATCATCCAAATCAATAGGGACCTTTGGAATATGGTTATTTGGATGATCCACTTGGGCCTCACGATTCTCACTTTCTTCTTTAGAAGCATTTAGGACTTCAAATATGTTTTTGGAAAGTGGTTGATGCTTAGGATAATCCTTACAGATATACTATTTTTTACTTCCTTGCTTCTTGTGTTTCCTTTTAATGATATTCAATCCTTTCTTTTTTTCTCATGACTTTAGAGGAGTCGATGGAATCATGGAGCTTTCAAAAGATGAAAAATTTTGACAACTTTTCACAAAGTGTCCATACTTGTAGCACAAATTACATTTGAAAGGACCTTGTTCGTAATCCAGAACTTGGAGACGAGACCACCTATTGTGTCTAAGTTGAATTGCCTTAAGGGGTCCTTTGGAGAAATCAATTTCAACACAAATTGAGGAGCATGAATAATTAAGGGGTAATATATTTTTCCATCCTATCTCACGTGGCCTTAACAATTACTTCACTCCAACAGAGGATAGGGGAAAAAGGTGATCTAATAAACAAAGGTCCACATGAGACCTCCATCACTGGATTAAATTAAGGAGACCAATGAGTGAGAAACAAACCTATGGTGCCCGTGAAATAGGGATCTACTTTATAGATTTGGTCTAATTCTTCCTATTTTGCAAAGAGAAATAAATAATATCCATTTTCGCAACAGAAGATGTTCTTGGGATCATAATTTTCCATGTTGTAAAAGGCCTAGTCTTTAACAACTTCAAGACTTGGCCACATGCCAAAGGACTTTCCTATGATCTCGTTTTCCTTCAAGAATACCACATTCTCTTTTGCTAAGGAGAGAAACCCCATATCCAAAGATGGATTTCATTATGCTTTCTTCACAATTTTTTTTAGGGAACTCATTGTACCTACATGAAGCACCAAACTAATAAAGCAAATCGAAAATCCTCCTAATGGTTTCTAATAGTAAATTAACTTATAGTACCAAAATCTTTGACCTTTACAAAGACTGCATTTGATATACACTTCAGTATAATGGTTCTAAACTCCCTTGTAATCACGAGCAACGAATGACGTCGGGTTAAACAAACTCAGATCTTACATCGAGGTGTCAATCACATTTTCTCAGACTTCAGAAATGGGTGTTAAACAACTTCATATCTACCAAGTTGTTAACCAAACGAGTAATCATCCGTGAAACTAGATATGGTTGCATGGATTCATCAAATGGGGGACTCATATATGCATAAATACTTAGGAGACTAAGGAAAACCTAGCTACAGAGGAGACGAGAGGAGCTCAATTCACTCGGATCTTTTTCTTTGAGCATACTAGGTTATTACAAAATTGTCCCATGAATCCTAGGTATTACTTGATAAGATCATTAATTTCTTTGCTCAATCACTGTTCATTCTTGAAATAAAATTGATTTACAGGTGCATTGAACTTATCAAGATGTAGAACTACTTCTCTTCTTATTTCACCTACATATTGCAAAACTTCCTCAAAAGTATCTTATTAACATATGACTTTATGTGATATATAGTTAGAACATGTTCTAAGAGGATTTTATTGAATCTTCTTCTTGAAAATTTCGTGATATTTAAATAAAAAAAACACACTTTTATTAGGACCCTATACTTATCCATTTTATTTCAATCATATTGAATGTTATTTTTTGAATTACTATCTAAACTATAAATTTATCAAGTGTACCCATTGTACATGTAAATCAAATATTCCCTTTTCCAACAAATTGAGCTCAACTACACTCTTTAACTAAAAATATAGTCCTAACCAATTTTTGTAACCTGAAGTGCTTCCAAAATGAAGCGAAACAAATAATTCTTTCTAAAACCTTATTTTAGCCATCTAACTTCAAATTATAAATGTGCATTTACTTACATAAAAAGAATAGCTTTCAATATTCTATTATTAGTAAATTTTAATAATCCTCTAATTCAAATACACCAATTTCAAATGAAAATTTCAAATGGTAGAAATTCTTTAAACCAAAATAATAAAACTCAAATGATAAAAAAACATAAAAAAAACAAAGCTCATTAGAACTCTCTTATCTCAATTATTTACTTTAAAAAGTCTATCTTAAAATATATCATAATTTCTTAAAAATAATTTAATAATAATAATTCTTATTTAAAGAAAACGAACATTATTAAAATAGCCACAACAATTATAGATATCGAACAAAGATATTAAGAGTTTTCCTATCATAAATCATGGACTACATATCCATGTACTCAATATCCCTTGCACAAAGCTTACTAGCATAATTTCCAACAAATACCACCAAAGTCCGAGACCCGGGTTTGTAATCTCCTTATGTTTGACTAGGAGCTAATGATTCCCCTTAATTCAACATACCATACTATGCCCATATAAACTAATTCCTTGTGCTTATGGACGAAAAAAGAAACAATACATTACGGATATTTCCATTATTCTCCAACACCTCCCATTCCATGGTAAAAGTTAGTATCCCGTTAATATAATGGAAAACAACACCCCACTTAGATACATTAATTGATTACATACCAATGGGGGCATCATTGAAGGTTGAACTAGTTTTCAATTATTTTCATTACCTCTTTTTCCTTATAAAAGGGAAAAGTGAGTGTTGGGTGAAATTAAATTATATACAATCATGAGAGCTAAAGGAAAATGACACAAACTCTATTATATCCTAAATGTATGTGGTTTCGCTGTTAACTTTTTGATGATAGGACTTAGCCTCACACAAAATCAATGTCATATTTTTGTCTAACATCATATTCTATCTTTTGAGGATCATATTCTATCTTTCTAGGATTGAAAATGAAGAGAAGTCGTTGATGTAGAAAATGGGATTAGTTTTAATAGATTATAGGATTAAAATAACTTTAGGGAATTATAAATCTTTAGTAATATTATTTGTTCCCATTCCCTAAACTTCTTTACTAAAATAAATATATTCGTTGTTTTCTTTAATTATAAATATATTATTTAGTAAACTTGCGACATAGTGTATACATTTATTAGATATCGAAAAATGCTTTTAACCTCATTATATATTGATAAAAATATCAAAATTTGATTTTTTTGAATTTTTTCCTACTACATTGTTTTAATAAAAATAACTCCTATTTTTAACAAATATCCTCTATTTTTACGTAATACCTATTATTATACCCCGAACACTTATAAATTCTTAGTACCTTATACTACCTCCTCAAAACACCCTCAATACCTCAAATATAGTCGATCTATTGTTCATAATTTTAAATGCGATAAGCTATTGATCAATAACATGAATCTCCATAGATTTAATTAACATAAAATTTAATTAATATTAGTATTTATTATTTTTTTAAATTACTATTATAAAGACCCATAGAGTTTATTGATCAACAACATGAATCTCCATAGATTTACTTAACATAGATTTAATTAATATTAGTATTTATGATTTTTTAAATTACTATTATAAAGACCCATATATTTTATTAGCATCAATATTCATGATGTTTTAAAATACTATTATAAAGACATAAACCAAATATAAAGATCAGTAACATCGTAAGTTAGTGGAAATACATAATTTGGTGGAATAGTAGTGCAAGTTTTCACCCATAATGATTTTAGAGTGTATTTTAACCTTTCCTTGAGAAAAAAATATGCACACCATTATTCTTTACAAGGTAGTTTAATGCTATGGAATTTTTTATAACAATATTTAATTTCATTTGCATAACTCTATTCATGTCCATAAAAAATGAGGAGGGATATTACCTCAATCATTATCACGATTTCAAAAAAAGGTCACTTATAATCTCAATTATGCACCATAAATATTACTTTAGTTGTTAAGATATAAAAATGCTTAATTGTATGTATTCATGGCATTGGATGACTAATATATTGGGGTTGGTGTGGAGGATGCCTATTATTTTTATGTGTTTTTTACTCTGCCTAATTATTTGTTAGTCACAGTTTTGTAGCCATGAACTCTATATCATGTTTTTGTCGCTTCAACTATGCACCTTTCTTTGACCTATGAAAGGAGTTCTGCCATTCTCTTAATATGTGTGTTTCTTCAGCGCGTGATCTTTCCTACCATTGTGGCCCTAATATTTTGTCATATTTTCTACACATCTAATGCCCTCTTCTCACATATAGCTCTTGGCTTGACCTAACTCACATTGTTCATGCTCATCTTAACTATTACCTTGGACACCAAAACCCTATACTGGACCTAATCTCTCTCTCTCAATAGGTTTCCCACATTCTCTTTGGTATCTTCCATCATCAAGCTTTTCTTCTCTACTATGCTTAGGCATATCCTCTGTCCAAAAACGTTAAATTGACTTTGCAAAAGCACAAAGGTGGCATGGGTCACACATGTGATATTCAAGGTTTGTCTACAAACTAAATGCCCTAGTTTAATTAGATTTCAGAGTCACCCACCTAGTCATCATTAATTTATCTAAAAAAATTCTTGAGCCTTATTTTCCTACCTTAAAGTGATAGGGAATTAAGTCTCAAACTCCATCGAATTCTAATTTTTTGAATTACTTCCATCTTCTAGAGAATAGAACAAAACATCTTAGAGTGTTGTTGGAGATGATGGGGGCATCACATAATGTAGGAAATAGGAATTTAATGTCAATAAGTACTAGAAATACCACTGTATATAACAAAATTGTAGTTTCTAAATACAACATTTAAGGTCTCACTCTCTACACTAGGAATAATAGTTCTAAGTTGAATCACATGAAGTATTTAGAATGTTTTCTATGCATTGAAGGGTTAGATGAGTTAGAAAATTTTATGATAAATCTGAATACTGGAGTAGGATTTGAATCGGGGCCTCCTCTCCTCTTTGTGATTTAAGTCACACTTAGAGAAATCATATCCCTCAAGATCCTATATCACCAACTTTGTTACATTTGGAACTCTAGTAAATGCCACTGCCAATCATTTTGAAGTATTTCAAAAGTTTTATTAATGTTTTCGATGATGAGCTTCTTGATACTAGGGTATGCTTCAATAAATGAAAGAATAATTGTGATAATGACTTGTAAAGGGTTCCATTATATAAAAAGAAGGTGTTGTAAGTGTTAAAGGATGAAAATTAAATGTGTCGTGTAGAACAAGTCCGTGAAATGAAAATTCAAGCTCATTGTGAAGGTCGTTGATCATGATTAGTGCATTCAAAACAACACTTTCACTTATTAGTGGGGAAAATCTAGTGATTGCAAACAACTTTGGAGTGGAAGTCTACCAATCATCCACTCTATCCTCTTAATGTGACATGATGTATGAAAGAATTGATTCAATTCAACAATATCTCCAAGAGCACCAGATTTCTTACGATAACCAAGAATCTAAGAATTTGGATGTCATCTAATTCCCAAATTTCTTTGTGCATTTGTTAAAAAATGTTCTGATTATTAGTGGAATCGTTATGAAATTAATCAACGTTGGTAGAATTTGTGTGCCTATGGAGTTGGGTTGAACCCCTTTTGAAACATCATTGAGAATTCCAAAGAGATATTTTTGAAAAGGGTTTCATAGAGTTCATTGGATTAAATAAAGAATCTTTTTATATAGACTGATTTTGATATAAATAAATTAATGTGATTGTCTCTTTGTGGCCGAACCTCTAGCCCAGACACTGAAAACAGCTTTGAAGAATCATGAGAGGAATATGAAGATGTGTAAGGGTTCTTGGCATCTACGGAAGGCCTTGGAACTTTAGCACAAATGATTTATGTTGATGCCAAACCTTAGGGGGGAGGGGTGGCAGGCTAGAAGCAACCCATGAGAAAAGGGAAGAAAAAAGGAAGAAAAACAGAGAAGGAAGTCACAAGGGAGAAAAATAGAGAAATTCAAAGAGTTGGGAATCCAAAACACTATTCCTTGTCAGTTAACAAGTGCAAGGAACAAAGGAGGAGGAGGAAAAAAATGAAACAATACGGGCCCTGGAAAGGGAGCGGGGAACTTTAAAAAGTGATTAATGAATATCATATCATGGAATTGTAGGGGCCTGGGGTATGAGAAAACAATTACAAAAGTGAAATCCCTTATCAGTTAAGAAAGACCAGATGCTATCCTCCTATAGGAAACCAAGCTGGATGAGGATCCTATCAATGTTATTAAAACATATTTTAGAACACTGGCAAGTTGGAATCAATTAGATCAAGAGGAGCATTAGGAGGCCTCTTTACATTATGGAATCTGTCGAAGCTACAAATGATAAGTACCTTAAAAAAACTCATTAGATAGCAACTATTTTTGAAATAAAATAGAATCAACATACCTTCACAGTGATCAATGTATACATGCCCACACATTTGCGGGAAAAATAAGAATGATGGAGTTCCAGAATGGAGCTAAAATACATCGAGTTCGGGCATAACTACATTTTTGGTGGAGATTTGAACATAACAATGGGAAACCATAAAAAAAGGAGGGGGCTCTATCATCTGGGATGCCCAGTAAGAATACATGGAGGATCTCATTCTAAACCTGGACATTTTCGATGTCAAACCTCAAATTCTTTTGTATACTTGGACTAACAAAAGAGGGGTTAAATCATATAGCGGCCCGACTGAATTGCTTCCTTGTTGCTGACAACCTCGTAACCGTGAATTACAACAGAAAATCCACCATCTTGTCATGGCCATGTTCAGACCATCGCCCAATCATCCTGTCAATTCTCAGCCCTTGGATTTGGGCCCTATCCCCTTTTAATTCTCTCCTCTTTGGTTGGAATCCCACAATTTCCTATAAATGGTCTCCCTCTCCTGGGCTAGTTGGATTGATGGAAGCCCAATCACCATCTAGGAGTCTAAGATTCAAAGACTAAAAGGTGACATCAAAAAGTGGCTAAAGGATCATCAATCTGAAAGACAGGACAAAATCAAAGACATGGAAGGCAGGGAGAATTTTAAGAACCACCCTAAACTTATATGTATAATAATTGGGCTAATCCCCATGATACATAGGAAAAATGGGAGGCGATTTTATCAATAATATATTATGTATATATAATTTTTTTGGCAAATCTCTCACCATATTATATTATCTTGTTGATGGAGAATCTTTCACTGAATTATAAAATCTTGTAAGATCTTGGCAAATCTTTTACTGAATAATAAAACATTGTGAAGTCTTGGAGAATGTTTTGTTAAAGTATGAAGCCATATATGATAATAAGAAAACATATTCACTGAACTGTAATATACTAACATACATGTTTGGAAAAAAGAAACATAATTTTCTCTTCCTACAAACAATGTTCCAAGTTTCAGTGGACGTGTTTATCAAGGTTGTTACAATACACTCTTTCATATCCTTCTATTAATTTTGATAATATTCCACAACAAAGTTCTTGTAGGTGTTGATATTGATAATGAGTTCTGTCAAGATAGGAGAGATTAATATTTTCTCTACAACTTTTGTCAAGCTACCACTTTTTTCAAGTTACCAAATTTCTTTCTTATTCCATAGACTCCAATTGCGAGATAAAAAAACACATCAAGTTTGTTTACCCCAACACGCCAACAAGTAGCAAGCCCCAACTATATTATATAAGAAAGTATTAGGTATCCCAAAGGCTTGAAGGGGATCTAATTGAAAGAAGTGACCATTGTGAGAATCCTTCCAATCAATATATGAATATATAAATGTAGATTTATTATTATTTTAATTGGAAATCTTCAATTAGATAATAAAATTTAATTATGTCTCTCCCAATCTAAATTTCTTATTAGCATAATCCACTACCCTCATAGGTCTTTCATTTTTTAACAACATTGTAACATGTAGATTAATTTCTTTTTTGGTGAACAATCTCCACCTTTTAGGAAAACATGGTGCAGTGGCTCCAACCCCTGCAGATCATTAGGACAAAATAGGAAAGCATGGTGCAGTGGCTCTAACCGCTACAGACCATTAGGACAAACTAAGAATAACACAAAAGATGAAAGGTTGTACAAACCAACTTATTTTTCAAACAAATAATCCAACATTAGTACCTAAAATTTTTCATGAAGATATCATATTGAGAATGTTTGAAAAATGTGATAAATATTCTGCAAGGGTGATGTGGAAAGAGTGATAAGGTTTCATTGTTTTGATTTTTTTTGTTAAATCAGAAAAAGTTAAAAGCCAATATTAACGGAGATATTGGTATTTTTTACTAAATTTTGTGAAGTGACTAAATGTATCTTTAACCATTCACCTTAAGATGTTTTTACAATATAATTTCATAAGTCTATTTAATATCTTCATTATCATAAAAACCAACCTATATCCATGTTAACTCCACATCTACCACTCTTAGGGTGATGAAATCTATTTATCCCTCTGAGCACTTGGTAGACCTAGAATTAATATGGATATAAGATGATAGGATTTCCCCTTTAAATAGTCTATGCTCACATGAATACCATGGTATTACCATGGGTCAATACCATGGGTTATCATAAGCCTGGAGCTTAAAAATCACTACTACTAATTTATAAAAATTAATAAAAATAATAATTGATTTTTATTTTATTTTTTATTTTAACCAAGTTAAAATGTTTAACATACATTAAATTACAACATCCATTTTTACTCTTGATCCACCAAGCCCCGAGAGGGATCAAATATTTTTTCACTCTATGCTAGTTTGCATATTGCGATATTTGATCCCTCTCAGGGCTTAGTAGATCTAGAGTAAAGATGGATCTATGCTGGTTTAATTCCCCCATTTAAATAGGCTACATTCCATGTGAATACCATGGGTCAATACCGTGTGCCATTTTTATTTTTATTAATATTAATATTAGGGTAATAATGTTTTTTGCATGGTATTAATAATAATCTACCCATGGTATTGTCCCAAGTATTTTGCCCATAGTTTCAACTAAATTAACCCATTTTGAATGTTCGTAATAGAAGGTGACTTATGAGTAAAATATAAAAAAGTTTATTTGTTTAACATACTCTCGTTTATTGTATTTTGATTAATTACCATACCTCGTTACAAAATGGTATTTGGCCAATAGGATTCACTAAATAAACCTCTTTTTTGATCCTTCATAAATAGAAAGAGGGTTATGGACTAAATATAAAAAGAGGTTTTATTTATTTACCATACGTCTAGTTTATTTAAATTTTTATTTATTTACCATACCTTTTGAAAAAGTATAAAAAGAGGTTGGATGGCGAGGGTTTGGAAGCAGGTGCTCTGGCCGGAACCGGGACCAGACAGATCGAGGGTTAGGGTTCCATCAGCAAGCAGCGACCGGTGAGCACTGTACAATTCGTAGGGCCTCGGAGGACAGCAACAGGAGGATAGGCAGCTGGAGGTTAGTTTTTGTGTAAGGCTGACAGCTGGGAACAAAGCGGTATGGAATAGGTAAAGTAATTTCTGAAATAGAAAAATCATAGGATCCCTGTGCTGGCAGCGAACCCGATCAACGATCATTCCTGAGAACCTTCACAGTAACCATGGTTAACCCTAACGAACTCATGGACCTAGACCCGGATATGGAGGACAGCCTGCCGGTTTGGGGGAAAGACCCCACATCTCAGAATATTGAACGATATTTCGGATCATCAGGAACTTTCAGATCCGGAACCCTCTCGCCAAAATCACTCAAGATTAATCAATCCTTTCTTCAGTTGTCAAAGGAAATCGAAGAGAATGCCTTTGCACATCAGGACTTCCAAGCTTCGCAGCAGACTAGCAGACCAGGCGAGGATGGGTTGCATGCAGGCTTTCGTCAGTCGAGCCATGGCACCAAGGGGAAATCGCTTTCTATTGAGCCGGTTCTTTCTGGAGGTTTAGAGGACATAGTTAATTTTGTCTCAAGATTTGGGCAGAGAAGCGAAAATGGGGTTGGAAGGGTTTCAGCGGTTACAAGGGCCTCCATTGCAAAGGAGCAGGGCAACCCAAAGGGAATCGGAGGACGGCCGGAAGTCGAGATCGGAGTTTCCCCTGAAATTCAAAAGGTTTCTACTGAAGTTTCTCTGGGAACCCAGGTAAATAATCAACCCCCAGTCGAATCTCTCCTTGATCCATTAGGTTTTTCGCTTCCATCCAACCTCGAACCTGGGCTCCCCTCAATAAACACTGGTCTGGAAGAACATGATAGGATCGGTTTAAGCAAGGAAACAAGGGAGGAGGATGCCGGGAAAAAGAGAAAAGGGGATAAGAGGAAAAAGCAAAGACCAATATGCTCAGAAGATTTGGAAGGGAACCTAGTGTTGGGTATGGATGTGAGTATCGAAGAAGCCTTGGATGTGGTAGACTGTACAGTGGTTGGCAGGGCAAGAGGGAAGAAATTCTCTTCTAGTTTTATCCAAGCTTGGGGAGAACAGAATTGGCAGTATGATCAAGCAAAGGTTTTCGAGGTTTCAACCCTTGCAAAGGGCTGGTTTATGGTGCACTTTGAGAATAAGGAGGCGGATGACTGGGTGGTTGGGAAGAATTGGGCATTTGGGAACATTCCTGTTCTTATGAAAAAATGGACTCCCCTGTTCGACGCCGTCCATGAAAAACGGATGTCTTCCCGGTTTGGGTAAGGGCACCCGGTTTGCCTTCATTCTTGTGGGTCGAATCAGTCTTTAAAGTGATAGGAAACAGATTGGGCACCTTCCTGGAAGTAGATATGTCCTTCTTAGAAACCCGGAACAAGGCTATGGTGCGGATTTTAGTCAGTCTAAATCCCAGCAGAGGACTCGCAAAGAAGATAAATCTTCAATACAAGGATTTCGTATTTGAGCAGATTTTGGATTATGAATATCTGCCTTTTAGGTACCACAGATGCCATGAATATGGTCATCTGGCCAAGGAATGCCCCTTAGGTAGGCGAAGGCGATGTTTCCAGAGGTCATCTACCCAATGGGAGAAGGTTTTTAGTCACAATCATTTTTCTCAAGGGAAGGAGGCTTCAGCAGATCAGATAGCTGAAGAAATGGAGATAGAGGTCCATCTGGAAGGGCAGATTCTGGAAGTAGCTCAACAGGCCCCCTTATTCAGTGGCGTGGACAAAGAACCAGAACTAGATTTCAACAAAACAAAAGCGGAGAACTCCGGGGGGGCGACATCTTCTCAAAAGCCCATCGAAAGCGAAGGAGCAATGGGTATGTGTTTACATTCAATCTCCCCTCCTATTCTTAATTCTGAAACAATTGAAGTTTGTATGACCCCGAAGTCTCCTTGCAATAATCTCATCTCTGATAATAATGAAAGAATTGAAAATCATGATGCAACCACTGTCGAAACCGTCATAGAAGACATCTCGGCTGCAATGCCCTCCCTAGATCTGAATTGTGAAGGTGTTTCTCTTAATCCAGCCCCCTCGGCCCTTCACCTATCTTGTCCATATAACCTCAGATCCCTCGACAGCAAGCCAGTTTCCTCAGGTTTAGTTCGTGGTATAGGTTTCCTCCCCTCCCAAAGCCAAAAAAGGAAAAAAAGAGGCCGGAAATCAAACCTATCCATGGCACAGATAAAAGCTAAGTTTGACGTAGCTGATGGGAAACAACAGTCTATCGTTGGGGTTCTTAGAGTGGTGCAGGCCGCTGAAAATGTTGTAAAATGATCCCGACTTCATGGAATTGCAGGGGTTTAGCCAGTAAACCCAAAAAAATGGCCCTTAGGGAGATAGTTCAAAATTCAAAATCAGATATTTTTTTTCTTCAGGAGACCTTAGGGAATGGAGCAGAAGTGGAAACGATGTTAAATGACCTTCTACCAGGCTGGAAATTCTCAGCAATTGACTCAGACGGACTTTCAGGGGGTCTGGCAATAGGTTATAGGGAAGGAAGAATCAAGGTCTGGAACTAGTGGGGGACGAAGCAGGTGATGGGAATGGAAATTCAATATCCAGATTTTGCCT
The DNA here is from genome assembly GCA_000404065.3 of Pinus taeda. Lineage (NCBI taxonomy): Eukaryota > Viridiplantae > Streptophyta > Pinopsida > Pinales > Pinaceae > Pinus > Pinus taeda. The sequence goes on along the minus strand of APFE031603511.1, from coordinate 9,316 downwards.
TTCCCTTAACTATTCTCAACGCTTATGGCCCCTGCCAAGGTAGGGTGGGTTTCTGGAATGAGCTGATGTCCAAATATTTATTGAAGGGCAAAAAATTGGTGATGGGAGGGGATCTAAATTTCTCAATAGGAATAGCGGAGGCATGGGGTCCATCAGCTAGGGAAGATCCCTTGACTGATTTCTTCCTAAATTTGCTAACTGCCAACAAACTAATAGATGTTAATTTGATCAAGCTAAAGCTGACTTGGAGGAACAGGAGAGCAGGAGATGCTAGAGTGGCAAAAAGACTGGACCGTTTCCTCATTAACGAAGAATTAGCTTCCAGGATCCCTATGTTTCGGCAATGGATTGAAGAAGGAGGGTCTTCAGATCACTTCCCAATTTACTTAGAACTTTCCATCCCTCCTCCAAAGCCACCAACCCCTTTCAAGTTCAATGCCTCTTGGCTGCAAGATGTTTCCTTTAACAATCTCTTCAAAGAAACATGGAGACACCCTGAAAAACAGCTCCACTGAGGACAAAGCTTTTCTATTCATGGAAAACCACAAAAGATTGAAGAAAGCTACCATAAACTGGGCGAGGGACAGGAAGGCAACCCAGAACGAGGATTTAAACAGGATAAGTGAGGAACTAAAAAAGTTGGAAAGCATAAAGGAGGATGGATATGCTTCTCAGGTTTCGAAAGAAAGGATTCTTCACCTTGAGAAACTCAAGAATCAAATTCTTTTGGCAAAAGAAGAGGAGTGGAGGCTCAACAGCAGAGCGATCTGGTTAAAAGCTGGAGATGAAAACACCAGCTTTTTCCACAATTATGCAAAAGGGAGGAAGTCTGCAAATACTATCTGGACCCTTAAAAACGAAGAAGGAAGGGAGGTGAAGACTTTTAACTCTCTGTCCGATTTAGGGCAAAGGCACTTCGAAAGTCTATTTACAGATTCAGGAGAGGCTACTATTGCTGAGGTAATTAAAACAGCCCAATGTTTCTCGAGGTTTGTCGAGGAGGAAGAAGCGGAGGATTTGTCAAGCTCGGTAACCAAGGAGGAAGTAGAATCAATTATTAAATCCATGGCAAAAGAAAAAAGTCTTGGGCCGGAAGGATGGTCCATTGAACCTTTCCTCCACTTCTTTGACTTGATAGGAGTGGAAATCACTGAAGTAGTAGAAGAATCCAGGAAGAAAGGTGAGGTCTACAGCCCTTTCAACGCCACTTTTATAGCTCTCATCCCGAAGAAGGAAGTTCCTAAAAATTTTGAGGATTTCAGGCCAATTTCACTTTGCAACTGTATATACAAGATCATTGCAAAGGTGATAGCAAACAGAATCAAACCAATTATGTCGCGGCACATTTCAATGGAGCAATTTGGTTTCTTAACTGGAAGACAAATTCATGAAGCCATTGGTGTAGCTCAGGAGGTTTTGCATAGTGTCAGACAAAAGAACAAGAAGGGTGCAGTTATAAAAGTTGACTTATCAAAAGCATATGATCGAATAAACTGGATATATATCCGTCTACTCTTAACTCACTTAGGTTTCAAATCAGATTTCATCAGCTGGATCATGGGGTGTATCACAAACGTCAGCTATGCAATTCTAATTAATGGAGCAGCGACTCCTTTCTTCAAAGGACAGAGGGGCCTGAGGCAGGGGTGCCCCTTGTCCCCTCTACTTTTTCTCTTAGTTGCAGAAGGCTTAAGCCAGTTGATCCACAAGGACAGAAGGGAGGGGAAGGTAAGAGGTATTGAAGTAGCAATCAATTTATTCATCTCCCATCTCCTTTTCGTTGATGACATCTTGATTTTCACAAATGGAGAGTCAAATGAAATTAAGGAACTAAAAATCATTCTAGATCTGTTTCTGAAAGCTACTGGAATGCAGATTAACTCCAGGAAATCACAGCTGATAGTGGCAGGAGTAGTAAGACAAGAGAGGGCCCAGCTACAATCCCTCTTTCCTTTTCAGCCTAGTACTTTGGAACATCCTTTCAAGTACTTAGGTTTCTGGTTAAAATTGAATGCATTTGAAAGAGGATTGGAATTGGCTGATTGCAAAGATAGAAACCAAAATCTCTCATTGGAGTTTCAAATGGCTCTCTAGAGCTGGGAGATTGACCCTCATAAAATCGGTGCTTCTGGCCATTCCAGTCTACTGGGCGGCATTAACATGGGTTCCTAAGGGTATCCTGGAGAAAATCAGAAGAATTTGCAGCAGATTTTTGTGGGATGGTACAAAGGAGAGTCTGGTGCTCCCATGGGTGGCCTGGGATAAATTGGCAAGGCCAAAGGACTCGGGAGGATGGGGGATAAAAAGTCTTCCTGACTTCAGCCTCTCTTTGGCATCCAAATCAGGATTGATACTTATAACGATGGAAAATTTATGGACTAGAGTGGTGAAAAGAAAATATATAGACCCAGCTCCTTTGGAAGATTGGATAAGAAACCCAATAAAGAATAAGAAGAATGTCTCAGTGATATGGAGGGTAACGGTGGAATCCTTTAAGGTGATTGAACAAGGATTGGCATGGAAGATTGGGAATGGCAGGAACTTGAAGATAGGGAAGGACCCTTGGATAGGATGTAATGAAAATTATGCTTTATCACCTGGTTTAATCAGAAACTTAGAAGGCAAGGGCATATTTTCCCTAGATCAGGTGGAAAAGGCGGGTCAATCAACTATGTGGGAACAAGCATGGAAAGATGGGGAAGACCTAGAGCTAGATCACAGGTGGTGGAACGAATGGAATTCATTCATCCAAGAACTCACCTGTTCAAATGTCAGGCTTAAAGACAGGTTGGATTTGCTGATATGGGCGCATGGATAAACTGGAGAGTACTCCCCAAAAGATGGATACAAATTTATTCTGTCTAGGAAGGGATGGGGAGATCTCAAATAGTGGTCGAAGCATCTTTGGAAGCTCAAATGTCCGGCCAAGGCCATACTTTTTTTCTGGTGTCTATTAAAAAGAAAAATTCCAACTTGGGACATTCTTCAGTCTAGATTTATGCACGGTCCTGGGAGATGTGCAGTATGTAAATCTGAAGCAGAATCCATCAACCACCTTTTTTTAAATTTCCCTGAAACAAAAAAGATATGGGGGGAGGTAGAGAAAATGATGAACAAAAGGTTTGAATGGGGCAATGGGAACCTGGATGAGGCCTGGGCAAAATGGTGGCATCAATACCCTGATGGGAACATGAGGAATCTTCCGCTCATTATCTGTTGGGGTGTTTGGCTTGCTAGAAACAAGTGTATTTTTCAAGACAAGGGAACTCTGGTTACTGCCACTGCTATTCAATGTGTATCAATTTATTCATCTATCCCCGAGCCAGAGGAGAAAAAATCCCAAACTCATAATAAGGCTGTGCATATCAAAGAGGGCATCCCCTGGGCTTTCTTTGACGGAGCCTCTCAAAAAATCATGCAGGAGCTGGTATTGTCATCCATGTTAATGCAAATCATATTCTCAAAGCCTCAGTTGGATTGGGGACAGGAACTAACAACTTCGTTGAGTTTTCAGCCCTGGCACTTCTTCTTTGCTGGCTCATTCAAAGAAACACCCTCACAATTCAGGTTTTTGGAGACTCTCTCAATGTTATAAACTGGGTCAATGGAAAAAGCACTTGCAAAAACCAAATACTGAAACCTTTGCTGGAAGAACTGCAGGTTCTAATAACATCTTTTAATAGCTTTTCTTTATGTCATATCTACAGGGACAACAATGATTCTACGGACAAGCTTTCTAAGGAAGGTTTGCAACAAAATCTGGGAGTCTGGAAGATAGTTGAAGAATGTCAGGGACAGGTCCAAATATCAGATCAACCACCACATGCATAACAACAGTGTTTTGTTTTATCCTTCTTTTACTCTCGGATGCAGCTTTACACAGACTTTTTTTCTGGTAACTAAATTTTGGGATGACTGTTATTTCTCCTGGACATAATGTTCTCATACTGTTATATGGGTTGTTTTCCTCTTATTCTATTGAGGAGACCCACCTTCGATGGTTTGTGAATGACCTCTTGTTGGAGAGGACGATTTTGCACATGGTTGTTCAGTGTTAAAACAACTGATATATTTCGTTTTTGTAGCTGTCTTATGCTTTTGTCAGATGATCAAAATGACAAAAAGGATGTCTCTTTTTTGATTGCATGGATAGTCAATCAGTAGCATCAGAAATGCTCATCGCATATGCAATGTAACTTTTTATTCTCTTAATAAAAAGTTCTCTTTTTCTTCGGAAAAAAAAAAAAAAGAGGTTTTATTTATTTACCATACCTCTAATTTATTTATATTTTTATTAATTTACCATACCTCTTTTATAAATATGGTATTTGGCCCATAGGATTCACTTAAATAAAACCTATTCTTGAAAATTAGGGCGAATGGAAGGTTGTACCTCCCAATTTCAAGGGCTAAACTTACCATTTTTACCCTCTCCCTTAAAATAAGGTGGGCTATTTGAGGCAATTTGTATAGATGTATTATGATACAAAATATTCGCCCACTAAATATTTAAAACCCCTTAATTTCGCCGAAGGGTGAACATTCGCCCCTAAAATTTTCCATGATGGAAGGGAAAATTTCTTCAATCCAAGGGAGAATGAAAACAATGTTGATAAGGAATTAGACCTCCATAAGGAAGAAGAAAATTTTAAGGCTCTCCACACAAACCTAAGAAAGGAAGAGGAATATTAGAGACTAAAATCCATAAATAATTGGCTTAAGTCAGGGGATAGGAGCACTAAATTCTTCCACAAACAAGCCAAGTTAAGGGAATCAAAAAATAATATAGCTCATATAACTCATGGGAGGGAGACGATCAAGAAGTATGAGGGAATGAAAAGAGAACTGGTGGAACATTTTAAAAATATGTATAGAAAGGATAATACTTGGGATCTTTCCAATGAATACTAATTTCTAAAGAGCATCCCTCAAATGGTGACAGAGTATTAGAATCACTCTCCGATTCCCCCCACCCCCAACGTTTGAGAAAATTTGAAAAGTAATTTACTCATTCCCCTAGATAAAGTGTCCATCTCGGATGGATTCATAGAAAGCTTCTATCATTCCTTCTCAGATGTTATCAAGGGAGACCTTTGTAGAGTGGTGGGATAATCCTTCAAAAGATTTGCGATAGGGCAACGCATAAACTCTTCTTTCTTGGCCTTAATCCCTAAAGAATTGAACCCCTCCTCGTTCTCCAAATTCCACCCTATTTCCCTTTGCAATGTGATGAGGCTCATCATTAGGTAAAATATATGGACCTTAATACACCTCCAATCTTACTAAAATCAAGTTTTCTCATAATTATTTACATGTTTTAATTATATTTTGCTTAATGAGATGATTAAAATTAAGATGTGATGTCTAGTGGTCTAATGTGCATTGCTTACAGGTTTTTGGGAGAAAATTATTGCTAATTAGGGTGAAGGAAATCGAATGAGACAAGAAGGAGAGATTATAGGAGATGGATATCCCTCATCAAATCCTCACTCACTTGAAGATCCCATAATCAAATCACACCAGCTCGGATTTGTAGGCAGTCGAGTCATGAGGATCATTTGTAGCCAAGCCAGTGATAGTTAAGAACCAATTAATATCAAGTTTGGGAGCCAAGTATCCCTAGATTTAAGGAAGTTGTTGGAAGCTTTAGTTGTATAAATAAATAGGCTTAGAGCCTCATTAGGTTTCATATTTTTTTATGCAAGATATCTAAGCTGTTTTCGAGTTGAAGGATTATGACCAAACAATGTTATCTACTTTTTGATATGTTAATGAAAATGAGCAGCATTCCCTTGATCCAACAGTGAGTTGACAAAGAGGGTTGGAGCTCTTGAGTTAGGTCCCAACCATAGTAGCAGAGGTTCCTCTTACTCTACTTGTATTCTTAGGTTATTTCATATATTAGTCGTTAAATTGATTTTCGTGTTTTTAAAATGCAAGTATTGGTAGATTTGATTAGATTGCTTCCATGTGTGCATAGTCTTTAACAGTAGAATTGTAGAGATAAGAAAATATTCAAGAAAAGGATGATATTAGGTGGTTCCTTCCTCATTCCTCCCTTGAGGGACAATTTCTGGAGGAACAACTCCCATTCAGCCCAAAAAGACAGAATTCTAGTTTCTTATGAAACTTAGGGTTCTTCTGCTAATTAGGTCATCATGTTTCAGTTTTATAAGATAGGTTGCAATTTTCATCTCTGATATCTTAAGTTTTGTATTATATTTCATGTTTATTTCATAATAGGTTTCAAGCATTTCCATGCATGAACTTGGAAAATAAATGATGCAAATTCTGTTTTCTTATATTTTTGTAAACCCTTCTTGTTCTGAGATGATTTATGGATAAATGGAATCAATGATTTATGTGTTGCAGGAGTTTCTACGTTGCAAGAAGACCTTATGTCATCAGCCTCAATCAAACCATATCCACCAATGATCGCCAAGGGCCACTAAGTACTCAATTTGAAGTATCGTTTTACCATGACAACTTTCCATGCTTATTGAGCAAACCCAACCATCATAAAGCTTTGGATTGAGTTATGAGTGAGTTCCAACCACTCCCTTGGCTTATTTATTCCATTCTTCACCTTCCCTAAGCTCCATACCACTTTTCAAATCACTCCTTATGCTTTCATCCTGTTCCTGTAGGAAAACAAGGGATCCTATAGGTGAACTAGGACATCCTATAGACATCATATAGCAAAACCTGTAGTGGCTTATTTTGAGCTCGATTTGTGAAAAAAACATCACGAAAGCTAGGAGAAGACTGCTACTTACCTTCCAAGCCATCTGACCCATTGCACTCATTTCCCTCCACACCTATCTCACCTGCATGCAACAAAGAAGGATTAGCATTCATCATTTTACAAAAATTTAAAAAGAAAAAGGTTGTTATGTTTATTCATGCACATAATAGTTAAGTGCTTGTTTAGATCAGATTCCATGCTTAGGGTAGTTAATATTCCATTTGTTAAATTAGAATTCTTTTGAAATAAATATATATTAACAAATAGCTAGATGAGTTATGTGTTTTAGGCATCTATTTCAATCTTTCATTACTAGAGTAGGTAGAATTTCAACTCTCTAAATTACGGTAAAATTACTTGTTCTGAATTGGTAATCAAGCTTCTTCTAAATCAATAGAAGGTTGTTTTGAGAAACCCTAGTGGTCTATTGCCCCAGCTTAGCAGAGAAAAAGAGTGGACGCATTACATATATTTGTGTATACAACACTGTCACCTCCAAGTTTGTATGAACCCTGGGTTGATGAAGTAAATTTGGTAGCCCCAGGAGTTGCAACATCCTTACTACAATACAGGTGCTCATCACTTTCTGGCACCGTTTCTAGGGAGGTTTTTGAGTAGATGTGATTTTTGCTTTTTTACTTCCATTTTTCATCTCTTTCATTCTGCTATTAGTTCAATTTTACAAAGTAATTGTAAGTTGGTTTTCTTTCCTTTCCATTATGCAATTGATTTCATTCAACAGTTAGTTTCAATTCAGTTCAGTGTCTTTTCAATTCTACAATTAGTCTTAAAGCCTGAAAAAAACAAAAAAAAACACTCCTTTCATGCCGTGTAGGAATAGGGAAAATTAGGAAAATTTATACCAAATACAACCACCAATTCAAACAGGAAACCTTCGCTCTTCTTGGGTGGTTTTGAATTAGAGGACCCCTTAGGCGAACAACCAAAGATTTTTGAAGAGCCTATAGGGGAAGAAAATGAACCCATTCCAACTGACATAATGACTAAAAATATAAATGAAAGGGAAGATAGAGAATGAATTGAGGGCGCTTTTCCCATTAGAGAAACCAATTGGGGATTCCAATATGAAAAACATAAGCCCATCTTCTCTTCCTCACTTCCATCGCCTGAACTCAAAAGATCTAGATACTTTCTTTTTTGAATTTTTTGTCAGATGCAGAACTTGCGATTACACCCTTGATGATCAGAAGTTGAAATTATTCCCATCCACTCTCAAGGATGCAGCACTACGTTGTTTCACGGGTTTACCTGAGGATAGTATCACCACTTGGGCTGAGATGCAACAAGCTTTCAACAACAAGTATAGGGACTACTACAGGTCCAACGATACCAAAGTGGAAATTTCTAGAATGACCTTGGGACAAGATGAGTCCTTAGAGGATTATGAGGAAATATTTTAGCTCAGCTATAAAAGGGCCAAGTGCACACTTGATCCTGAGTCACTTAAGTTAGTCCTTCTCAGGGATATCAAGGAAGACCTCGTAGAAACCCTAAACCTACTATCAGGAGGGGACATCTACTAGCTACCCTATGAGCATATCAAGATGGGTTTTAAGAATCATTCTAGGGAAGCTAGTGTCACGTGGAATCAGTCGATCTTGCGGACAAGACAAACCTTCCTAGAATCTAATGAAGACCTAATGACAAACAAACCAACCAAACACTATCTTTCTCTAAATGTGCTTTATAAGTAATGGGAAGCAAGTGTGTTTTAAGGCCTACCTCATGTCGAACGCAAGTTCGGAGATGCCTTTGCTTCTTTGATCCAAGTAAGTTCCTTCGTCGCAAACCTGCAAGCACAAACAAGGCAAACAATTAAATAGCACCTGAATATCCAATATTATAAAACATATTTAACATGAAAGTCAAGGAGTCCATGAAACAAATAGCATAAGATACTTGTTGAGAAAATGAGCTTGATTGTATTAATTCAAAAGAAAAGAACCTTACAACCTTTGCCTTGACGCTGTACAAGCTCCTTCCAAGGTCCAACAAGAAGTCTCCTCTACTTTGACAAGCTTCACTCACTCCCTAATGGGGCCAAAAAGGTATGTGATCTCTCCTCTTAAGCTCAAATAGGAAGTCTTGATTTCACTAGCATTTACCCTCAAAAGTTCAGCTTCTAACCTCTCTGGCCATTGACCCAATGCCTCAATTTATAGTGCAATGGAGATCAGTTACCAGCTCCTCCTTCAAAGGGATAGAGTCCTCCCTCAAAGGGATAGCTCCTCTCAACAAGGGATTAGTTCCTCCTCTCATGGGATGCATGAACCACTTGGAGCAAACAATCCACGTAACAAATGCTTCTAGAAAACTCTAGAATTAACCCAAGATGAGTTTTTTTAAGATAAAGATTGCACCTTTTGACTTTTACAGGTGTACGCACCCTCCCCTTTATATACAGAGCGTATAAGTACGCAGATACTCTGAACAGAAGGTGCGGGCCCGCAGGAAAAAGTGAGAGAAAGTGCGGAACCAGAGTTACATTGCTTTTTTGATGTCTTTCTCTCATTTCTAAAGCTTGTTTTGAAGAGCTGAGGTTTGAGACTT